>JALIZF010001277.1:0-211570 GCA_029948255.1 Telmatactis stephensoni | reverse complement strand
TGCAATTTCAATGCGCGCTCTCTTCTGTAGCAAATGATAATTTATTCAGTTTCCAATTATTGCGTCATGTGATGAATTGCTTGGTCATGAATACAATTTCATTCCGCGCTCTCTTCTGTAGCAAATGATAATTTATTCAGTTTCCAATTGCTTCGTCATAAATACAATTTCACTCCTCGCTCTCTTCTGTAGCAAATGATAATTTATTCAGTTTCGAAGTGTCTCGTCATGAATGCAATTTCATTCCGCGCTCTCTTCTGTAGCAAATGATAATTTATTCAGTTTCGAATTATTGCGTCATGTGATGAATTGCTTGGTCATGAATACAATTTCATTCCGTGCTCTCTTTTGAAGCAAATGATAATGTATTCAGTTTCCAATTGCCTCGTGATGAATACAATTTCATTGCGCGCTCTCTTCTGTAGCAAATGATAATTATTCAGTTTCCAATTGCTTCGTCATCAATACAATTTCACTCCTCGCTCTCTTCTGTAGTAAATGATAATTTATTCAGGTTTTAATTGCCTCGTCTTGAATGCAATTTCATAGCGCGCTGTCTTCTGTAACAAATGATTATTTATTCAGTTTCCAATTGCTTCGTCATGAATACAATTTCATTACGCGCTCTCTTCTGTAGCAAATGATAATTTATTCAGTTTCGAAGTGTCTCGTCATGAATGCAATTTCATTCCGCGCTCTCTTCTGTAGCAAATGATAATTTATTCAGAGTCGAATTATTGCGTCATGTGATGAAATGCTTGGTCATGAATACAATTTCACTCCTCGCTCTCTTCTGTAGCAAATGATAATTTATTCAGTTTCGAATTATTGCGTCATGTGATGAATTGCTTGGTCATGAATACAATTTCATTGCCGCTCTCTTCTGTAGCAAATGATAATTTATTCCGCTTCCAATTGCTTTGTCATGAATACAATTTCATTCCGCGCTCTCTTCTGTAGCAAATGATAATTTATTCAGTTTCCAATTATTGCGTTATGTGATCAATTGCTTGGTCATGAATACAATTTCATTGCCGCTCTCTTCTGTAGGAAATGATAATTTATTCAGTTTCCAATTGCTTTGTCATAAATACAATTTCATTACGCGCTCTCTTTTGTAGCAAATGATAATGTATTCAGTTTCCAATTGCTTCGACATAAGTACAATTTCATTGCATGCGCGCTCTCTTCTGTAGCAAATGATAAATTGTTCGGTTTCCAATTGCTTCGTCATGAATACAATTTGATTACGCACTGTCTTCTGTAGCAAATGATAATTTATTCAGTTTCCAATTATTGCGTCATGTGATGAATTGCTTGGTCATGAATACAATTTCATTCCGTGCTCTCTTTTGAAGCAAATGATAATGTATTCAGTTTCCAATTGCCTCGTGATGAATACAATTTCATTGCGCGCGCTCTTCTGTAGCAAATGATAATTATTCTGTTTCCAATTGCTTCGTCATGAATACAATTTCACTCCTCGCTCTCTTCTGTAGCAAATGATAATGTATTCAGTTTCCAATTGCTTCGACATAAGTAGAATTTCATTGCATGCGCGCTCTCTTCTGTAGCAAATGATAATTTATTCAGTTTTTAATTGCCTCGTCGTGAATGTAATTTCATTGCGCGCTCTCTTCTGTAGCAAATGATTATTTATTCAGTTTTTAATTATTGCGTTATGTGATGAATTGCTTGGTCATGAATACAATTTCATTGCCGCTCCCTTCTGTAGCAAATGATAATTTACTCTGTTTCCAATTGCTTCGTGGTGAATACAATTTCATTCCTCGCTCTCTTCTGTAGCAAATGATAAATTATTCAGTTTCGAAGTGTCTCGTCATGAATGCAATTTCATTGCGCGCTCTCTTCTGTAGCAAATGATAATTAATTCAGTTTCCAATTGCTTCGTCATGAATACAATTTCATTCCTTACTCTCTTCTAAAGCAAATAATAATTTATTGAGTTTTTAATTGCCTCGTCGTGAATGCAATTTCAATGCGCGCTCTCTTCTGTAGCAAATGATAATTTACTCACTTCCCAATTGCTTTGTCATGAATACATTTTCATTGCGCGCTCTCTTCTGTAGCAAATGATAAATTATTCAGTTTCGAAGTGTCTCGTCATGAATGCAATTTCATTGCGCGCTCTCTTCTGTAGCAAATGATAATTAATTCAGTTTCCAATTGCTTCGTCATGAATACAAGTTCATTCCTTACTCTCTTCTATAGCAAATAATAATTTATTCAGTTTTTAATTGCCTCGTCGTGAATGCAATTTCAATGCGCGCTCTCTTCTGTAGCAAATGATAATTTATTCAGTTTCCAATTATTGCGTCATGTGATGAATTGCTTGGTCATGAATACAATTTCATTACGCGCTCTCTTCTGTAGCAAATGATAATTTATTCAGTTTCCAATTGCTTCGTCATAAATACAATTTCACTCCTCGCTCTCTTTTGTAGCAAATGATTATTTATTCAGTTTCGAAGTGTCTCGTCATGAATGCAATTTCATTCCTCGCTCTCTTCTGTGGCAAATGATAATTTATTCAGTTTCGAATTATTGCGTCATGTGATGAATTGCTTGGTCATGAATACAATTTCATTCCGTGCTCTCTTTTGAAGCAAATGATAATGTATTCAGTTTCCAATTGCCTCGTGATGAATACAATTTCATTGCGCGCTCTCTTCTGTAGCAAATGATAATTATTCAGTTTCCAATTGCTTCGTCATCAATACAATTTCACTCCTCGCTCTCTTCTGTAGTAAATGATAATTTATTCAGGTTTTAATTGCCTCGTCTTGAATGCAATTTCATAGCGCGCTGTCTTCTGTAACAAATGATTATTTATTCAGTTTCCAATTGCTTCGTCATGAATACAATTTCATTACGCGCTCTCTTCTGTAGCAAATGATAATTTATTCAGTTTCGAAGTGTCTCGTCATGAATGCAATTTCATTCCGCGCTCTCTTCTGTAGCAAATGATAATTTATTCAGAGTCGAATTATTGCGTCATGTGATGAATTGCTTGGTCATGAATACAATTTCATTACGCGCTCTCTTTTGTAGCAAATGATGTATTCAGTTTCCAATTGATTCGTCATAAATACAATGTCATTGCGCGCTCTCTTCTGTAGCAAATGATAATTTATTCAGTTTTTAATTGCTTCGTCATGAATACAATTTCATTACGCGCTCTCGTCTGTAGCAAATGATAATTTATTCAGTTTCCAATTGCTTCGTCATAAATACAATTTCACTCCTCGCTCTCTTTTGTAGCAAATGATTATTTATTCAGTTTCGAAGTGTCTCGTCATGAATGCAATTTCATTCCTCGCTCTCTTCTGTGGCAAATGATAAATTATTCAGTTTCGAATTATTGCGTCATGTGATGAATTGCTTGGTTATGAATACAATTTCATTCCGTGCTCTCTTTTGAAGCAAATGATAATGTATTCAGTTTCCAATTGCCTCGTGATGAATACAATTTCATTGCGCGCGCTCTTCTGTAGCAAATGATAATTATTCAGTTTCCAATTGCTTCGTCGACATTAATACAATTTCATTACGCGCGCTCTTCTGTAGCAAATGACAATTAATTCAGCTTCCAATTGCTTCGTCATAAATACAACTTCATTGCGCGCTCTCTTCTGTAGCAAATGATAATTATTCAGTTTCCAATTGCTTCGTCGACATAAATACAATTTCATTCCTCGCTCTCTTCTGTAGTAAATGATAATTTATTCAGGTTTTAATTGCCTCGTCTTGAATGCAATTTCATAGCGCGCTCTCTTCTGTAGCAAATGATAATTTATTCAGTTTCGAAGTGTCTCGTCATGAATGCAATTTCATAGCGCGCTCTCTTCTGTAGCAAATGATAATTTATTCAGAGTCGAATTATTGCGTCATGTGATGAATTGCTTGGTCATGAATACAATTTCATTACGCGCTCTCTTTTGTAGCAAATGATGTATTCAGTTTCCAATTGATTCGTCATAAATACAATGTCATTGCGCGCTCTCTTCTGTAGCAAATGATAATTTATCCAGTTTTTAATTGCTTCGTCATGAATGCAATTTCAATGCCCGCTCTCTTCTGTAGCAAATGATAATTTATTCAGTTTCCAATTGTTGCGTCATGAATGCAATTTCATTGCCGGCACGTTATCTTCTGTAGCAAGAAGCGCTGTACTTCACGCACTTTGTCCATCAGTACTCCATTATAAGGATATGAAAAGCTAATTAAAGCTTATTTTTAGCAGGGCATGTTTGTAAACTCATTCATTCGTTCATGAAACACAAACATGTTAGTATAACAAAATACTTATTTATTCACTGCAACGCGGGAAAGCACTTTGTTTAGTTCTACCTCAACCCAAGAGAGCATAAATAAGAGAGGGAAACTTGTTAATGGGGCGCACGCCGTGATGATTCCCATCTGTGCTATTTTTAGTAACCGGATGCAGTTTAATTTTCGTCTTACCACACTCCCGTGCGTCGAAAAATTGAACGAGTGGAATTTCGCGATTTGAGCTTCATAAAATCACATAATCGATACCAAATTTATTATAGATTCCACGAAAAAGCCATCTGATATCCAATTAATAATTTACATCAAAAAATTATAAAAACAAACGAGTTTTCTCATCTAAATGTGCGAAAATTTTTGAATAAACCTAAGCGCGCGCTCGGTGACGTGTAGCGCGCGCATTTCCGCTAAAATTTCTTTCAAAAACACAAGAAAATCCTCGACGTTTTTGCCTTGTTTCTTATCAAAATCAAATTCGAATCTCTATCCGACGAGAAACGATATTTATCCAGAACGTCCACAACGTTATGATTATGGACAAGCTGTTGCACCTCAAAGCTATTCAACGCCTTATCAACCGCCTTTACAACAACCCTCAGCTCAAAATTATGGCCATGAACCTGGATACAACCGAGCAGGACCTTCAGAACTCCCGCCTGTAGGGTTTGAAGGCGTGAGGTATCCGGAGAACGAAGATAACCGGATGCAGTTTAATTTTCGTCTTACCCTACTCCCATGCGTCATAATTTGACACTTCCGGACCCAGAGAACCGTTTAGTGTAAATTTGAGTTTTAAAAAACAGCGTTAAAATCAAAGTTATCTTAAAACTGCTGTTGTTCATATTATCTACCATCAAAAGTGTGTACTTTCTGATTACAAAAGAACGATTTTGATAAGAAACAAGGCAAAAACGTCGAGGATTTTCTTGTGTTTTTGAAAGAAATTTTAGCGGAAATGCGCGCGCTACACGTCATCGACACAGGTAGCCCAAGCTGTGCATCTGTATAGTGAAATGTATGGGATTTCACGATCGATTTGCTGAAAAATAAATTTTGAATAAAGAAACAATTTGAACTCATGATATTGGTGTGCTTGTATTTCTGTGTATTTCTGTGAAGTTTCAAGCCGTTTCTTGCTGATTTGAGGGAGTTATAGCGATTTGAATTTTTCTCCCTCCGTGTACATATATTTGTGAAAGGTTGGAAGGCTCAACCGTCAAAAATTCAAACGGCCGACAAAAAAGGCCTCGAAAATCACTCCAAAACCAAAACCAGACCAAAATATTCCCAAAAAAACATTGCCACATAAATTTCCAATATGTCGATTACCTTTATTTCTCCACATTTTACGTGCAACACCCTCAAAAAGACAGTTTTTGAAGTTTTTTTTCGCTGGACCTATGCTCTGCAAAACAGCCCCTGCACCACGGTTACCAAGCTCTTGTACCCCACTGGGACGGGGAAATTTTGGCGCACATGTGTGGGGAGGTAGTGAGGTCGATTTGTCAATACGGTGCGGGGGAGGACAAGATATTGCATCGCATTAGCATGCAAACCTTAATTTTTATCTTTCATAGCATATTTTATTTTCATGTGACTGATATCACATGGCTGCCTAATTAATTTCAAATTAAGGAATATAAAATGATTAATGTTCTTGTGACAATTAGGTCTGATATCACACACCGGATAGTCTTTGAAAAATCTCAATCTCTATGATTGTATAACCTTGCCCATGTCTTGGTTTTAACACCTCACAATTTATCATAAACTCCCCTCTTATATTTTATTGCACTGATGTCACGTGTATAAATGCTACTTATATATTTCTTATTTCTATTTTCTATTTCTTAATATTACCCGTGAGGCTGAAACATAAGTGAGGCCAGGAACAAATTCTTTGCTGCAGTGTACCACAGCCCCATGAAGGGTTAGGCCCTGTACTTTGTGACATGTAGTGGCATAAAAAAGAGTTAATGGAAACTGTGTCCTGGTGCCAATTATTTCTCCACATTTGTTTCTTTTGGACCATGTCTGTCTTGTAAGCAGTAGTGTACAGTCGCAGAATTCCACTTCAAGTTTACCATCAGCTGTAGCTCCCATATAAACCCCTGATGTTCCATTTCTGCAAATAGAAAAATAATAGCCAAAGGGTAATTGATAAAATTACAAATTGAGAAAAGAGGCATTCTCATGCACTACACAATCTTCATTTTATCAAAAACTCTCTACTACCCTTATATAGTAACTATTATGTCCCAACACATATGACAATGGTAACTCCCATGCCTCTAACATGTGCATTACCTGTGATGTTCATTTAAATTCCACACTAACATTACTTTGGCATTGGGCTTTAAAAGAAGTTGTTTTGGGGCTGGGCAACTTATTCCTGTTATGTCCCCTTCGTCAACACTTTGAAACAATTCAACATTCCCTGGCAAAGATAGCAAAATGTCGTGGTTGTGAATGTCCACAGATTGCCGCCTGTAATAAATATGGACAGCATCCTCCATTATGTTGTCAGCTAATGGGCGGTCCAATGTGTTCAGGTATCTTTCTGTTTCATTGTTGCACTGTCCCATTCTAAGATCATTTAGTGCGTTCACAAACTGTTCTTCTGATTCATTTTGTCTTACACATTTTTTCAGGTTAACTATGTGTGGTATGGCAACTTTAAATAGATTCGAAACAAACATGAACTCTCCACTGTCAAACTGATCTGGAACTGGTTTCAGCTGCATGAAATCACCTACAAGGATCATCTGTTTCCCTCCGAATGGTTTTTTGCAATCTTTCTTCGCTGCTATCTGATGATGAATGGTATTGACTAACTCAAAAATCCTCTTGCTGGACATTCCTGACAATAGCAATAACAGTAATCTCCATCAAGAAAAAATCACATCTATAACAACTTTAAGCACTAAAAACTTAACTGAATGAGTCTAGTACCTGCTTCATCCCACACAATAGTGTCCGCTTTTTTCACTTTATTCAAAACGTGCTTCATTTCAATTGACCTCTGCACAACCATCTGAGCTGGCATATCTGCCGTTGACAGTGCGTACGCGGAATGTACGGTATGTGCTTTATTTGAATACACAGTACAAGCGATCCCACTCGCACAAACAACAATAACATTTACTCGGCGACTCTGAAGTGACTGTACTATTTTATTCACCACGAAGGATTTGCCAGTTCCTGCTTTGCCTTGGATAAGAATATTGTGTCCAGAGCAAGCAATCCTTATTGAGTTCATCTGATCGTCAGTCAAGCTGGTATAATCAAAATGACAACTATTTATTAACAAGAAAGAAAGAAAAAAAAAAACCAAACGATTGATTTGTTGTCGTGTATAGTTCGCGCCATATTTAGCTGCTCCCGCGAAACTTTTGACGACTTGAATCGCTGAAAATTCATTGAAAAAGAGATAAAAAACCTCACCTGACCGCCATGTCGGCAAAAGATTTTCAGATTTGCTTTTTGTTTTTGTCGATACTTTATTCTGCGTCGAAAAAAATCACCTCAAACATCTTTACAAAGTAAACAAGACTTTTCCCTCCGACATTTAAATCCACGTGCCCGCGCTCTGATTGGCTTGCTGAGACAATGGCATTGGGTTTGTACAAAAGCACCGTCCCCTCCGTCGTGTTTTAATTTTGACTTACAACATGTTCTTGTCCTCCCCCGCACCGTATTGACAAATCGACCTCACTACCTCCCCACACATGTGCGCCAAAATTTCCCCGTCCCAGTGGGGTACAAGAGCTTGGTAACCGTGGTGCAGGGGCTGTTTTGCAGAGCATAGGTCCAGCGAACAAAAACTTCAAAAACTGTCTTTTTGAGGGTGTTGCACGTAAAATGTGGAGAAATAAAGGTAATCGACATATTGGAAATTTATGTGGCAATGTTTTTTTGGGAATATTTTGGTCTGGTTTTGGTTTTGGAGTGATTTTCGAGGCCTTTTTTGTCGGCCGTTTGAATTTTTGACGGTTGAGCCTTCCAACCTTTCACAAATATCACAGGTAGCCCAAGCTGTGCATCTGTATATGAAATATATGGGATTCCACGATCGATTTGCTGAAAAATATATTTTGAATAAATAAACAATTTGGACTCATGATACTGTTGTGCTTGTCTTTCTGTGTATTTCTGTGAAGTTTCAAGCCGTTTCGTGCTCATTTGAGGGAGTTATAGCGATTTGAATTTTTCTCCCTTCATGTACATATATTACAAATATATGTACACGGAGGGAGAAAAATTCAAATCGCTATAACTCCCTCAAATCAGCAAGAAACGGCTTGAAACTTCACAGAAATACACAGAAATACAAGCACACCAATATCATGAGTTCAAATTGTTTCTTTATTCAAAATTTATTTTTCAGCAAATCGATCGTGAAATCCCATACATTTCACTATACAGATGCACAGCTTGGGCTACCTGTGTCGATGACGTGTAGCGCGCGCATTTCCGCTAAAATTTCTTTCAAAAACACAAGAAAATCCTCGACGTTTTTGCCTTGTTTCTTATCAAAATCGTTCTTTTGTAATCAGAAAGTACACACTTTTGATGGTAGATAATATGAACAACAGCAGTTTTAAGATAACTTTGATTTTAACGCTGTTTTTTAAAACTCAAATTTACACTAAACGGTTCTCTGGGTCCGGAAGTGTCAAATTATGACGCATGGGAGTAGGGTAAGACGAAAATTAAACTGCATCCGGTTACTAAAAATAGCACAGATGGGAATCATCACGGCGCGCGTCCCATTAACAAGTTTCCCTCTCTTATTTATGCTCTCTTGCTCAACCTCAATGTTCCTCTTGGCTTTCGCCTAATGGGGAGAGAGAAAGAACTAAAACCCTTTGGTAGCTAGGGTTACCTTGGCATGAACACCTCAGATACATGGGTTTTTGGACTCTCTGTGGCCAACTGAAATTAAAGTCCAGCTAAACTCTTAAATGAAGGTCTTTAAACGAAGGTTATAATGGAAACAAAACAATAAGGTGTGGTCTGTGTATAAACATACATGGATATTATTTTACTATCAACAATATCAAACTTTAACAACAATGCAAGATAACTAAAAGAGTTTTTGTAACTTTAACAGGTTTTGATGTTTTCACAATACAAATAGTACCAGGGTGGCGTAGGTACCTAAGTACAGTTTCTGATATGAGTTTTCAGACTGTCTTAACAAATATACAAGACTATCAAATATCTGATTCATAATATTGTTAAACACTAAGTCTATGCAGGGAGTAAATGATCTCCAGGCAGCAAGGTTTTGATGACATTTTACACATAAAATATCTTTCCTTTAGTGTTTTTTCAGGTGCTTAACAATACTGTCCTTTCTCCTAAAACCCTTCTTGCAATAATTACGTTTAAGTGGCCTTTCTCCTAGAGTGTGAGCAGCCTCTCTTTTTCCCTCTAGAATCAGTACAAGAGAGCGACAAGAATACCTGGATGAGCGAAGAATTGAGGTGAGTAAGGGGAAAATCCATGTCCTCTCCCTTCTCCCCTCCCCTACTCGCCCTCATTCTTCACTTGTCAAGGTATCCTCGGTGCTCGCTTTCACTGATTCTGGAGGGAAAAGGAGGGACTGCTTGCAGTCTACCTTTCCCCAGTGTGTATTTGCAAGTGTTGAACAAGACTGTCCTTTCTTATAAAACCCTTCTCACAATATTCACATTTATGTGGTCTTTCTCTAGTGTGTACTTGCAGATGCTTACCAAGACTGTCCTTTCTTGTAAAACTCTTCTTGCAATATTCACATTTATGTGGTCTTTCTCCAGTGTGTATTTGCAAGTGTTGAACAAGATTGTCCTTTATTATGGTCAATGGTTGGTCGGCCGCGGTCGGTCGGTCGGTTGGTTGGTTGGTTGATTGGTTGGTTGGTTGGTTGGTTGGTTGGTTGGTTGGTTGGTTGGTTGGTTGGTTGGTTGGTTGGTTGGTTGGTTGGTTGGTTGGTTGGTTGGATGGTCGGTTGGTTGGTTGGTTGATTGGTTGGTTGGTTGGTTGGCGGTCAGTTGGTTGGTTGGTTGGTTGGATGCGAATGGCTGGCTGACTGGTTGTCTGGCTGGTTCGTTAGCTGGTTCTTGTCGGTTCGTTTTGAAGCCTAACGTGACTGCTGGGGATACAAGTCTCAGTGCTATTTGTCCCTAATTGATATCACGATGAAAGTGCTATGACATCAACTGGTCTAATATATGGTACAGCTATCCGTTTATCAGTCATAATGTACAGGATTGGAATGGAGGAGAATACAGAATAGGACAGAGTATAGGTAGTGATGTAAAAACAGTCAATTTCAAGTGAATCTGGGTAAATACTTCTTAATATTCTACCAACCCCGAAGGGAATCCACACCACGCTGTAAGCAATCACAAATGCCCAAGCACTGCTAACAAGACGAATTTCTTTGGTTGTACATTGTTCACCCAGAGTAGCACGGACTGATTGTATGTGTTGCTTGACGTGATTATCAGCCTTCTGAAGGCACACCAAACAAGCAGTATTTGCTACTGAGAGGGAGAGGGTGGTTTCAGCTATCAGAGCAAGATTGGAAATGTTATTTCCGTCGCTGGATTTGGAACTAAAGGAAATATGTCGATGCGCTAGGCAAATTGCAGTATTTTCAGAGATGAAATCCACGACGTACCCACTGTTTATGGCAGTAATAATCAAAAATACAACGGTGTAGATGGTGAATATTATTTGTCGTGTTATCTTATAAGTCATCCGCTTTTGTTGAGGTATTTTGGTAATGGTTTCAAAGCGGTCAAAGCATAAAACAGCTAACATAAAATGACCAGTTCTTAAGCAGAAAAATTGGAAAAACAAACTCATCATACACACTGAAAAAGAAACATTCTCGTCTAATTCGACCGTTGCAAGAAATTCGACGTCAAAGTAAAACAGGGGAAGACTGATGCAGCAGCCCAACAAGTTCACCAACGACATGTGCAGCAGAAGGAGAAGATCGGATGTCTTGCGTTGTCTGAGTTGTGAACGTGCGAAACGAATGACCAAAAGATTTCCTCCTTAACCTGTCAAAATGATAGCAGCAGTGAAAATGGTCATAGGAATTCTTCCTGGACATTCTGTTGGCAGTGATGTTGACATTATTGATATATTAATCAACAACGTTGCTGTTGGAGATCCTCCAGGTTGAGTTTGGGAACAGCCTGATCTGAGACTGATCGAATTCGGTGCTTCAAAAATGTCAACCGCACGTGCTTAGCTTTATATTTGTGGGATTTTCCTCACTTTAAAATATAATTCCTCCATTCACTTGTTCATCAAAGAATGATCTTCTATAAGATAAACTATGGTAAGGAAGGAAATCCTTTCTTTATTCTCCAATGGCCTCCACTAATGGATCGAAGAAGACGTGGAAACAATGTATTTCCTGAACTACGTTACTTTTAAAGTCCTCAAAGTGTAACATCAACAATCAATCAGTTTGACCGAAACATTTTTGAAAATGGGGAAAGCAACAACATCAAAACCAAACCGAAACACAAAACAAAACAAATTAAACAAAACAAAAACAAAACAAAACAAAAAATGAACAATGCATCCAGGCAAATCACTGAATCGTCGTCGTCGTATGGATTTACCTGAAGAATGGCCGGATATTTTGGCCGTTTCCATGCTATATCTGAGAAAAAGAGAGACGACTTGGAAAGCACTTACTACCAGAATTGAAGTCTCGATCATTACATTTACAATCCTCTTTTAAATTTGGGACCCAAATAAAAACAAATAAAAGTGGGTATTTTCTTGTTTGACTGATTATCAAAATGTCTAGACGTGACTTTTATCAACAAGTTAACTCAAACCTTTTGGGAAGATTACAAATACTATTGTTAAAAACGAAAATCTTCGTGTTTTGAATCTAAGTGACTCGCGTCGATCTCTCAAAAGTTGGTTTTTAGCGTTATTCGTCATTGATCTTACAGATATTTCTATACCGGCTGACGCAGAAGTTCAGCAGGTGCGCTAATAAGGACGTTCGCGGGAAAATGCAAATAAATGAAAAATCGCTGCAATTTAGCATGTTGATAAATCATCATGAAACTCATCAAATAAGGCCAAAAAAATTGGGGGTCACCGTTAAATTTCGAGAGCTACATCACTGAGAAGTTGGCCATTTTTGCTCTTTGCAGAGCCTTCTTCACGAAGCATAAAGTAAAGAGAACGAAAATTTGTTTTCCATGAAAAAATCACCGGACATAGTAAAAAAGGTACAAGAATGTTTCTCCAACTATCCATCTGTTTAAAAAAACGTTATTTAGATGCCGTATCAAAAAAGCAAGTTATTTTTTAGGCAACAACAAGTAATGGTCTCCAACAAAATTGTCGCATTCTTTCGAATTCGTGGATCAAAATTAGGCAGAAAATGTCATTTTTCGGTACGAAAAATAAATGTCGATTTTCTGAAAAACTAACAGGATGTTGATATTTAGTAGCTCTTCAAAATGAGAAAATAAAAAATGGGGGTCACCGTTAATTTTGAAGAGATATTCACCGTCAAAAACTGGATCCGTGATGACCGTGACAAGCCAAGTCCATCGCCATCTTGAAATCCGAGTGGAGACTGGGTTTCGTGGGTTCCTTTTTTGTCTTTTTCTTTCTTTTTTCTGCGCTTTTTCAACCCAAATAATTTTTTTTAACCTTGAATTTCCATTATTTTAATTTTTCTTACAAACTTGAACAATTTCCTCTTCAAAAATAGAAAAAAAGAAATTATCGAAAAAATATTGTTTTACGGCCGCCATCTTGGATTTAGTTGAGCGCGCGCTAGCCTGCGCAGTAAAAGTGCGCGTGAACAATGCCCGCGAACGTCCTTAACTCGTTGATGACTGATTTTAATTGTTATCTTCTATATAAGTTTACTCTGATATAACTTGCATTTGTATCAGTACAATTTTTGCCGTCAAAGCTTACAGTTGAAGATAAAATCTAAAAGTACTTATCTTATAATTTGATTAAAGTGCCCCTAACCCCTAAATTAAAATTTTGTCAATCGCTTCTTTGTGAATGGAACTGTTTAATGGTTAAATATCTCTGGATAAAATCGACTCCTTTCAGAGCATTAAGCATTTGATTTGATCATGAGAGACGTAAAAAAGGAATTTGTATGAGGCTTGTTTCGAATTTTGAAGCAAGTGTGTTTGAGTTAGGTAGCAAAAACATTCACCATACTTTGTATTTTAGCACTGAAAATGTTTTGCAAATGGAAAAATAGTATAAAATTCAACTCAAGAGTTTTTGTATATTTAAGAAGTCCTTTCATTTGTATATTCAGATTTCATGCTTGATCCTCAGAAAGGAGATGATTTTATCCAGAAATTATATTTAATCATAAGCCTTTTTCATTCATGAAGAAACGATTATCAGAATTTCAATTTAGGGGTTAGGGGCACTTAAGATTCTTCAACTTCGTAAATTTTTGTACTCCGAAATATTTTAAACATTAAAAGTTCCATATATTGTTATGAAAATGTTTGAATACGACTACAATGACCACACTGAGGTCAGTTCTCTAGAGTGTCTTCCTAGTTTAACCAGTTCGTCTTTCAGACTGAGCTTGAGTCTATATCTACAACGTCACTGGTAGTACTTTGGGGCTAGGGTAGAATGTCAGCATTTATGTCGCAAAATATTTTTTTTTGAAAAAAGTCAAGGAAAGGTTCCATTATAACTATGATTTTGGTTTCAACTCACTGGGATGCATTTGGGGAAAATTTGCATGCGGTTGTCTTGGTAATAATTTTGTCAGCATGAATGCACCAACATACGATTTTTGGGCTCCACACAAGTATATTCTTGCTCTGGGCCCACTGAGAGGCTTTAACTCGGCTACTTTTGTCAGCTGGTACTCGGTATCTTTGCTCTATCTCTTATTTGTTTAACTCTTGGGAATAAAAAATAGAAATAAAATAGGAAAATGCAGAGTGAAGTCAAAGTGCTCTCCAGGGTAGCATATTCTAGAAAAAGTGTTTAGGTCATTACTCCGTTGACGTCACAGTGTTTACAATTTCGCGCCACTGTCTTGATACAAAGAGGAGTGACCGCCATGTTTACTCACAGCCGTAACAACTCGCGACATTTCTTTATGCACTTATCATTGGCTTCCCCGTGGGTCGACCCCCGGGACACCCCCGGGGAATTGTTTTTTGTGACAAACAAAACTAATTTAAAGCCCCTGGGTAAAGGGCATAAATCAAGTACAAAAGGCCCTTCCCCTGGGGAAAGTATGATCACCCAAAAAAATAATATGGAATTTATTATTTCAGGGAGAGGAATTCCAGTCACAAAGATTTACATGGTACAATGTTTTAATGTTCTTATCACCAATCACTCATAAACACTGTGTTGATTTGGGTCGATAGTGGAGGTGAAAGTGTTTGGAAGTGTTCTAACTAGCTGACATAGCAAAAAATAAATTAATGCATTCACAAGGCTTACAAATGATTGTGAGTAGATAAATCAAATAAAACTTACTGCAATGGGAGGACCAGTGGAAATGTTTCCTCCGGTATTAAACACAAGAGTTCTCTGAGTTGATTCTGTATACAAACAAGACATAAAATTATATTTGTGCTAAGAGTAAGTTTTAAGTTTATATTTATAGCTTACTATAAAATATTAAAAAATGACTTACTGATTTTAGACAATGGTGTTACAGTTAAACTTTCAGTCACTTGTACTTTTTGAGATTCGGTATTTGAGGATGGATTCGATGAACTATTTGATGCTTGTTCAACTCTTTGCTCCGGTAACCACGATTCTCCTTTGACAGCACAGATAAAGATACTGCCATGTTCAAAGCTGTGGAACGTATCTTCGTCTATCTCAGTGCCGTCTGTTTCCGTGAATACTGTTATTTCATTGTCTTCTTCAATTCCCAGTTTCTTTTTAGCTAGATATTTCAACCAAATTCATCTTAAAAATCAGTTCTTCATATCAACTTCAATGGAATTTGTGCACCTGCACTGGGCTTGACAACTGAAACTTTACGCTTACCTTTCGAAACGAATTCTTCAAAATCATCCGCCATTAATGACTTTCTTTTCAAACGGGATACATCCCATGCTTTCCATAGAGGCATTTCAGTAGAATAAAATCAAAACTAAGTCTTTCTTTGATTAAAAAATCGCAAGCTGTCATAAAAAGGCACAGAAAACGAAGAAATTTCCGACTGAAATGGCGCGAAAATACTAGTCTACTGGGAAAAACCGCTGACCCATTGTTGAACAAATCCCGTGGGTGCATCCCGTGGTCGATTGAATTCGTTCCCAAAACCTACCAATACCCCTCCCCTGCGGGAAAAAAAACCGAAACAAACGTCGACTATACCCCGTGGGTTCCCGTGGGTTCCCCGGGGGTGTCCCGGGGGTCGACCCACGGGAAAGCCAATGATAAGTGCATTACACCAAATTGAATTTTTCTAGCGATCATCGTTAAATTATTTTCCAAATTGGCTGGAAAGAGCTAAATATACGAACCATGCACGAAATGAATCGTTGAAAGTTCGTTTTGAGTATCATGCATTCGTAAATCATTCGGAATCACTCGGCTATGAAAGTTTTCCTCGTTTCCCTCGAGTGACTGTTGGTTATGTATAAAGGTTCCTTCAAAATCTCACCAACCGAGACGTATCGAGACAAAAATATGGCTGGATATTTACCGGGAGATTATTATGGAGCTTATCCACAGAATCCTGCACCAGCCCCGATTGGATTTGAGATGCACAATCAGCCGCAAGTCCCACCTTCGAATCTCTATCCGACGAGAAACGATATTTATCCAGAACGTCCAGAACGTTATGATTATGGACAAGCTGTTGCACCTCAAAACTATTCAACGCCTTATCAACCGCCTTTACAACAACCCTCAGCTCAAAATTATGGCCATGAACCTGGATACAACCGAGCAGGACCTTCAGAACTCCCGCCTGTAGGGTTTGAAGGCGTGAGGTATCCGGAGAACGAAGATAGACGAAGAGAAAATGACAGGCCTTCGACTGAAGAAACAACAGACGGTTCAACAAGAAGACCATATCGTGTCAAGGAGGTTAGTTGTGATATTTTCGGATTTTTTTCAAATTGATCTTTTACTTTTTAGATGAAATATAGAAACAGATGTCATTTTAACATTTTAATTAGTGTTGAGCGCTTTTGTTTATCTTTGATTTTTGGAGTCCATACTTTGACTGGATCTTACAACCTTGATATGTCCAAATTTTCTGCTAAATGTTTTGTGTTGACCTTGAAAGAGCACAATTTTATGACTCAATTTTGCTACGCGACCGATTCTCGTAAAAAAAACATCCTTGATCGCCATCTGTTTGTATGGCTTCTATTTCTTCCTTGATCATTCAACTTGTCATCGGATCTTGCGAACTATTTAAGCTTAATGAAAAGTTAGTTAAGAATATTTACATTTCATCGCCTTGCAATTTTATCAGTAAGAAGTACTCATTTGTTATTTTTTATTGAATTTTTAACTTCTCCTGATTTTACCACGTTTTTGTGTTTTGCAAAAATACTTTTAAAAAGCTATTAGGAGTTTCTTTGTTTAAAGTTTTAATAGCCTTTGTTTTTAAAATAATCAAGGTAGAAAATATTAAGAGGTCATTTAACTCATTATAATATTGATAGCTTATAAATAATAAAGGAAGTCTGCAGAATTATTTTTATTCTTTTGTTTCCATTTTTTAAAACAACAACTTTATAACATTAATTTTTTTTCTTTCCTTTCCTCTTCTCTTCTCTTCTCTTCTCTTCTCTTCTCTTCTCTTCTCTTCTCTTCTCTTCTCTTCTCTTCTCTTTTCTTCTCTTCTCTTCTCTTCTCTTCTCTTCTCTTCTCTTCTCTTCTCTTCTCTTCTCTTTTCCAATATTTTGAACTTTGACATCAAAATCTGGTTTACAGCTAACCACATCTCATACCAAAATGTTTCATTTCAGTATTCAAGTAACTGACATTGTATCTCATTAATTTGTTCTACAGTCCACAAAATATACCAAATCATTATTCTTTGATGATGAGAAGAGGAGAATTGGTAAGTCTTTTGAGAAATGCAGGGATTGGAAAAGGCACGAAGTCCTGTGCCATTTGCACAAAAAAGTTAAGGGTTAATTCAATAATTTTTAAATTAAGAGGATGGCTTCATAAAATAGCCAGCTGCTTTTAAAAGTGAAAATTTGGAATCCATCGTAAAGTAGCCAGTGATAAGAAGTAAAGTGCCATAAAGTAGTTGGCAGTAAACCATCAGTAACCACCTATTAATGAAACCTTGAAAACTCAAAGATGGCATACCAAAAAAGCATGTGTTATGCACGTACCAAACTTAACACCTTGGCTCTTCTGCCTAAACCTCGAATATGCACCAATCCCGTATTCTAGATTTTCTAGTATTAATATGTTTCCTGCTGAAAGATGTCTCCTTTTTCTCAATGAAATGTCAGAAAAATCAATTATTGCCAATAATTGAGTAAATAAACGTTGTGCCTCTAAATTGGTTCAACGCATCAAAGAAAACCGTCATCTGGCATGATTGTCACAGTTGATAAGTCAAATGAAGATAAGAATGAGATTGATATTATGGACTAAGACAATCAAGATCCCAACTCAAAATTCTCAAAGCAAAATCTTATTCTGACAAGGTTATGAAACCAGCTAGCTCCTGAAATAAGTGATCTTCTGTTAAGAATTAGGCTCTATGGTAAGGGTGGCCCCTAATTTCTTAAAGGCCCCAAGTCTGTTGAAATAGCCCATAAAATTTTAGACAGTGTATTTCTGATCAGGAATTGACACCTTTGTCAGGGGGGACTGCAGTAATCAGGGTTTCAGAGTTTATGGTCTTCATGGAAGACAAAAGAAACACTGATTACTGCTCCCCTGACAATTAAGGGTGTGAATTCCTGAAACACACCACTTTTTGTTTTCACCACATTTTTATGTTATTGGTACATCTAGTATGTGTATTAGAGTACACACACAGAGAAAAATGGAGTCTGTTTGTTAAATATTAATTTCAAATAGATTATATATAATATTTAATTAATGATATATTAAATATTATATGTAATCTCTGTTTTAGACTATGTTTTGGCTTATGAAGTCAATTTTGAAAAAGATGAAGACTGGCAACAAAAGAGAAAAGAAAAGAGAGTGACATTCGAGCAAAGCCTGGTAGACTTTGGTCTTCACTTGGAGAAAGTTGGGGAAGAAGTGAGTATTATTGATGGTTCTACTTTTAACTGATATAGTTATCTCCTTCAAAGACAGCATGTTTATAAACTATTACCTTTGTCTTGGGGGAGAACTCCATTGTAAAAGGATCAGGTATGCTTGTTGTATCTCTTAGGGGTAAAAATCAGCAGTTTGGTGTCTTTTAGGGTGTTAAAATTGACAGAAGTTTAATAAAAGTTTTAGCATTTCTTGGTATCTTTTGGGGTATCAAAAGAGCCCATCAATTTTCCTATTTTATAATTTTTTATATGTTCTTAATTTTCTGAAGTTCTTAATGCATAGTGGTTTTTATGACAAAATTTTTGCAAACCTTTAATGGTAGAAAACTTTTGATGTACATCTTTAAACTTGGTCATTAAATATTTTAAACAGTTAATGTTAGTATTTTTTGTGTGGTATCTCTTAGGGGTATTTTTGAAAATTTCTGACGAGCATGCCTGTTCCTTTTACAATGAAGCCTTCCCCAAAAAAACCCTTGTACAACTGCCAAAATCCTTTTCAAAATTTCTTTATTTCTTATTCAAATGTTAATTAAAAACTCCTTTGAGAATACCAAAACAATAGTGAAAACTGGCATAACGAAAGAAGCTATTAATAATATTAGAAAAAGGATTCTTACTGGAAATTTAGGTTTGAAACATAAGTGTAACGGCTTGCTTAGAAGGATAATGATAATAATAATAAATAATATAAATATTTGTATAGCACCCTTTCCCAAGGGTCCAAAGGCACATTACAATGATTTACAGATACCACTATAGGGTGTGGCTGATCCATTGGAAATTGAACTGCACTGCTTTCCAGTAAGTTTTACCTATCTCTCTCTAAAAGAAAGGGTGCCTCTCTTATGCAGACAGTATGAACTGGTCCCAAGTTGCATGTAATACAGCTTTAAATACCCATTATTATAATGAAGCACTAATAAAAGGGGGCAGTATAGAGGGCACCCATCCTCGTGGACCCAGGGCGAAGGGGGAGGGGAAGGGAGGGGAAGGACCGGAGGGGGAGGGGGAGGGGGAAGGAAAGGGAAAGGAGAAAAGGAGGCCCTGGGCGTTTGACTACCCCAAACCATTTCCAAAGGCACAACTTAATCCTCTCTCTGATTGGCCTCATAATTTAATCATTATGAGGCCAATCAGAAGCATTTGTGTGGTTGAGCTCGATTCGTCTAAAATTACAAGTAAGCAAGTTGACCCCACGCATTGCAACACCTCTTAAACAAAGCAAGCGGACACGTGAAAACCTTAAACAGAAACAGAAGCTGGTTGTATCGAAAATTGTTCAGAAACAAGATGTGTTTGTAGAGCTGCCCACAGGATTTGGGAAAAGTTTGACTTTAATACCAAATCTTGCCTGATCTCGGTGTGCAGAACTTGACACACAAACATATTAAACTGTCATAGCATCCAAGCGATAATTGAGATGTGCCAGATATTTTTGTTATATGACGTAAACAATTAACAATTAGACCTCGAGGCCGAATGGACTACGAGTCAATAGCTCATGAGGCTGTAGGCCGAATGGGCTATTCAAACTCGTAGTCCATGAGGCCGAGAGGTCTAATTGTTTTAGTATTCACCAACATATTGGGCCAAAGGTGAATGAGACTAAACAAAACAAAGAGAGAAAAATGTTTTATTGATATTATTACTCGCGCTTCCTCTCAACTCGGGCTATCACCAATAGCCCGAGGTTAGGGAGCCAATCAGAATGCAGGATTTGTAATAGCCCTTATGTTGGTGAATACTAATGTGGGATATCCCTAATAGGATTAAGTTTTGCCATTGGAAATGGTTTGGGGTAGTCAAATGTCCAGGGCGTCCTTTTCCCCTTTCCCTTTCCCTTTCCCTTTCCTTCCCCCTCCCCCTCCCCCTCCCCCTCCAGTCCTTCCCCTCCCTTTTTTGCCCTGGGTCCCCGAGGATGAGAGGGCACCTGATTGTCCTTAAAGTTGTTGGTCGCATTAGACTGACATAAGCTAAAATAAGATAAATAAAAATGAAATTGAAGTTTGAATAGAAGATGCAGTGCTAGAAGAGAAATCCCACTGAGGAAACTTTCCGAGCGGTCTACTGCCCTAACAAAGCAGAGAACAAAATTCTCTGACCTCGGTGGGATTCAAACCCACAACTCCTGGATTTAATTTGTATGTCAATGTTCCACCAACTGAGCTACGAGGTCAACTAAATAAGGTAAAATGAAGTTTTCACCTTTTAATATTTCACTTTCCAGGAATCATGCAATGGTAAGACTGCCTTTATTAAAGTACATGCACCATGGAAAGTCTTGACAAAAATAGCCGAAGAAATGATGATGAAAATGCCTATACGTGTAAGTCTTATAAAATGGAACTCATTTTAAAAACACCCATCTTTGTCACCCACCCCTCCCCCCTTGTTGTAGTGCTTTTGTTGATCACTTCTCTTGATCAATGAGCAGATTTGCTCTTTGCCCTTTCTACAATAATCACATCATCACCTCCTTTATGATGATATTGAAATAATAATAAATCCCTTAAAGCTGATGCCCTTGAAGGGAGAGGGGTGCAAAGCCGACACCCTTAAGGGTTGAGGGGCAACTCTTTGAAGTGAACATTGATGACTGTTTCTCCTATTAGTTCTCATGGGTTTCATGGATGCTTATCTGAGACAGCATAAACTGTACAACTTACCATACATGTATTATAATTAGCTCTAAATTGAAACTTTTTTGACGCATAATTTAATTTTACAGTGAAAATCAAAGTAAGTGATAGTCAGTTTTGGCACTTTGTCAAAATGTCAATTATCCCTAATTTTGATTTTACAAATTAAACCACATTTAATAATATTTTTCCACCTTAAATTTCACCATTTTTAGCAAAATGACATGGATACTTCTGACTGGACAGACAAGTGCTTTGACTGCATTGGCCTGCGAAACCCTTTTGAAATTCGCACAGAAGATCTTCCAGAAGAACAAAACTATTTCACATGTGCTTTTAGAAGGGATAAAATAGACAAATTTCTTATTGAGGATCGTGAGACATTCTTTTCCAATGCCCAGCGAAGCAGGATTGTAAGTTCTATTTATTGGTATTTTTAATTCCTTGCCTTTCTTCTTGAAAACTAAGAGTGTTTTTCATATGAGTGGGAACGACATTACCATGTCAGTATGATGATGTCTATAAGAACATTTGAAAAATCTGCCGTAACCATACTGTGCAGTGACTGTGCTGATTTCCCAGTCATACAAAATTGGCTAGCTAAGTACAATTTGGTTCTTCTTTAGTTCCAAAAGCTAACCTTTCTTTCAATAATAATAGTTATTGTACAGCTCTGCAGTTGTCTTTCAATAATTATTTATTATATTTGTGTTATCAGGTTTATGCTCTTTTACAAAGAGGAAGATATGGCACTAATAAAGTTACTCAAGTTGGTAAGTGCAGGAAAAATGAAGACTGAGTTGTCTCTGAAAATGGCTTTTAATAATATTAGTGACTTTTCTGACAAGTTTTAAACTTTTGCAAATGGTCTAAAACATCAGACGTCCAGGCTACAATGGCGTGCAGAATGGTTGAGACATTGTGCCCTAAAATTGACGTTCTTTGATATTATACCCACCATGTAAGTCGTGGAACCGCCATATATTCTGAATCCCCCTCCCCCTGACACAATGTTGGTTGGGTCAAGTGTTGGACCTATCAGGAATCTCCCCGGCCTACTCAACATTGAGAGAGGGGGGAAGGGGGACCATAAAACAGGGTTGGCTAATTAAGGCCAAAATTGGGACAGTGTCTCAACAGGTTCTGCACGCCATTGTCTGAGCTGCATATCAGTCCGTGGACAACAAATGAGAAGCATATAGGACATTAGTACTTATTTATCTGATAGAAAAGTGTGTGGAAATCGATATAAAAGACATAGGAGTGAGTCTACCTATCTACCTATTCAAATATAGACGTAGAAAAACCGCGCGCCTGATAGAACCATCACACAAGCGCGCGCTAATTTGGTTGTGAATACATTTTTAGGAATGGAAATAGACGCAAGGCCAAGAACGATAAATTAGTTTCAAAAAAACACAACAACACAACAACAACAACAAAAACACCAATAATAAATGTGAAAAGTTTCAAAACTAGAAGATGTATTTTAGAGTATGACAGGTTTC
The DNA here is from genome assembly GCA_029948255.1 of Telmatactis stephensoni. Lineage (NCBI taxonomy): Eukaryota > Metazoa > Cnidaria > Anthozoa > Actiniaria > Isophelliidae > Telmatactis > Telmatactis stephensoni. Next base: position 188,839 of record JALIZF010001277.1, on the reverse strand, counting down.
ATAATTATATATCCTGTCAGCTGTTAAACCAATTTCTAGCTGTTAAACCAATTACTCAAGGTAGTTAAGGCCTGGGTCAATGGCTAAATTGGGCGAAATATGTTTTTTGTGCTGTAGCACGAATTTTAAACCAGAAATAAATGATATTCTTCACAATGTTAGGTATTCATAAAACGATGAGCCTTAAGTGCTAAGTTCATGATTTCAGCTGTCACGTGACCAGATAGGTCGTTTATTGTAACAAAATGTTTGAAAATTTTTCCGCACTCGAGTATTAGCCCAAAGAAAACGTAAATGCTTGAAACGTAGTTCTTTTAAGTGAGTCTATTCCATTTTGATTAGAGAACATGACTATCGATTTTCATTAAAGCGATTTTTAGCAAAACAGGTCACCTGACCAAAACTCAAAATAATACTTTGCTTAATATCTCCCAGCCAATTGTCAAAAGTCCAGATGTCTACACAAAACTATTTAGGATTAAATCTTCTTTATGCATTAGAGGTGTTATTTCTGTTTCTTAAGTGAAACTGAATTGCGGATTCAAGAAAAACGAAGTTTTGTCGTAATTGGTCACGTGACTACCCAATATCCAAAACACTAAGTTAAGGTCACTCAACTAGTTATTATTTAACATTGTGCCAAGTCAAATAAGTTTTGCATTCTTATATCTTACGTAGCAGAACAAAAACTTTCCAAGGTCAAACAAGGTCAAACCCAGGCCTTAACTACCTTGAGTAGCGTCACGTCATAGTGTTGATAAATGACGCCGATATTTTAAAGAATTACAGTAAAACGTATAACATTAGAAGAGCAACACTGAAGATTAGGCCTGTCTTGTAGTATAAAACTTGTTTGCAGTATCAAGCGGCTGTATATCGAGTTTTCGTTTGCGCTTTCAGCTTAAAAAATCCGCTCGTGACGTCACACGGTTAACCAGGTTAACCGATGTTTAAATACACTAATTTACTGTATCTCTTTATGGGAGTCTTGGTTAACCGTGGCCATGGTTAACCGTCGCGATCATCAAAGGAAATGATACTTAGGCAATTGTCCATCAAAACACTCGACTGAGCATGAATTACCCTTCGTCTGACCCCTGTATGTGTCCGATCACAAATTTCTTTAACTAGGACTCTTATGGGGGTCAATCTTTTGACCGTGGGTTCAACATCTAACAATTTGCATATGTAAGTCGGCATCTCGATTCGTACAAACTGTGCTATAGTGTTTGTAATTTAGGCAGAAATGAGCTTTGCTGTGAGCCGTGTGGTAAAATACTATTCTGCTATCGCAGTCACAGGTACATGGGTATCAACATATGAGAGTATTTCGAAGTTTCACATTTATTTACGTGGCATTTTAATATCGCACAAAACGAATTTTGATGCATAATAAGATATTTGACCTTTTAAAAAGTAAATATTAACAGAGTCTTACGTGATGGCATGTTGCCATTGACAACAGCCTTTGTGCTTAATTTCTACAGGATTTGAAAAGCACGCGATCCAACCAGTCCCCATACTGGCCTTAATTGATACGATTTGAATAAATTCCCAAATTGGCTTTTATCGCTAGTATTTTGTTAGGTCAAATCAATGTCACCCGAAATTGTAGCATACAGAGCCTACCTTTGACTACTACAAGTTTAGTGTAAAATCACCAAATGATTGCACTATTTTTTCTAGTTATTTAATATTATAGGTCTCAGACAACGGCGTGCAGAATGGTTGAGACATTGTGCCCTAAAATTGACGTTCTTTGATATTATACCCACCATGTAAGTCGTGGAACCGCCATATATTCTGAATCCCCCTCCCCCCGACACAATGTTGGTTGGGTCAAGTGTTGGACCTATCAGGAATCTCCCCGGCCTACTCAACATTGAGAGAGGGGGAAGGGGGACCATAAAACAGGGTTGGCTAATTAAGGCCAAAATTGGGACAGTGTCTCAACAGGTTCTGCACGCCGTTGTAGGCCATTTTTGAATAGTCAGAAACAGAAACAGAAACTCATCTCTAGATGGAAAACTCTAACTTCTGACGATTGGCCCAACATAACTAGAGTTCATATTAGAAGATGTTTTAAAACTAATCTAAGATGAAATTTAATCAGAATGTTTTCCATTTGAAGACAAGTTTCCAGGGCTGTATTTAGCACAGGGGCAGAAAGTGCAGTTAAACCCCCCCCCCCCCCCCCCCCCCCCCCCCCCCGAAAAACAAAAAAGATTTGGGTTACTTACAGTCATGCCCAAGCTGGTATTTCATCTATTATTTGTAAATTCTGCTAATACAATCAGTTTATGTTACATGTATGTTGTAGGTATTGAGAGACTTATAGGGAATGGTTCTTATGTGGCTGCATATCCACTGCATGAGGTAATAACAGTTAAAGAAAGTTACCCCTGGGTTATCAGTAAGAAATTCTGAAGTTGGCTGATATGAGGGAACACACTAAATGCTCAGTCACATGATATCATTGTCCTTCAACATTGTCTTCAAAGTTGTTTGCAACACAGAGATGCACCACGTGATTACCCCTGCAGTAGTTGTGTGCAACTTTGTGTACACATAGCTGGTTGAAGGAGTAGAATCAAGTTCTGCTTCTGTAACTTTTTCTGCAATAAATGTATGTAATTCTGCAACTACAGCATGCGTGGACACCTGGTGCATCTCTGTGTTGCACACAAAGTTCCAGACAAAGCTGCAGTTACAGTACATTGTGTGTTGTGCATGGTCTAAAAAAGATGCCTAACTGGTGGTAGAGACAACTCTGATACCTTATGCATAGTGGTTTTCATACGAGGGTGAAACAAACCATGCCATGCAGTGATCATATCAGTGCACTGTGATGTCTATAGATCATTGCATAAATGACATTTGAAATTTTTGCTGTGACTGTGGCATTTTCACAGTCATACAAAAGTTTGCGAGACAGGTCATGGCAGCAATTTGATAGAAAGGTCACAGCATTTTGTGTGCTGTTGGATTGTCCTGTCCTCATGAGCTGACATAAATCAATTCAGCGATAATTTGTGATATCACAGATCTATACAATTATACAAATAAACAATTTCACAGTTTCAATTCAATTTAAATTTTGGAAACTGTTGTCCCTTCATATTATTTAGAGGTTAACGCACTCAGCGAGTGAATTATCGGGATTTATCTTCACGAGTTTGCTAACAATGAACGAGAAATTTTAAATACTGCACGAGGCGTTAGCCGAGTGCAGTATGAAAAAATTTCGAGTTCATTGTTAGTAAACGAGTGAAGATAAAATCCCGATAATTCACGAGCAAAGAGTGCGTTAACCTTTTTATTATTCAATTTGAATACACTGCAGAAGCAGGCTAAAACTGTCAGTCGACATCTAAGATCACTAGAAATCACTCAAAATAGTAAGACTTATTCAAAATTTATTTAATAGCATTTGGTAATTTTAACAATACACAATAAACCTTTCAGAAGAAAACTAGGAGAAAAATACCGTGATACAAGAACTTTAGATTAAAGATAATAAACGAGTTCTCAGAATCCATGTTTACAACTTGCTCGGTAAAATTGAAATCGTCCATAAGTCTTATAAACAAAGAACTCAGACTTTTTTGGATCGTTAAAAGTGATTCAGCACTGAGTCCTAGAACTCGGTAAGTGAAAGGTCTAGAAAATTATCGCTGGAGTTTTGGATATAGGTTTAAACTGGCGACTTAATTACGGTTGAAACGCTGCTAAACCTTGGTGCATGAAGCCGGGAAGAAGTGTAGTTTTCGTTTGTCGACAACCGAAGGCTGAAGTAGTTTGGCGTTTTCTTCGATTCCTGATAAAATTTCTTTACCCCATCTGAGAGAAGTTGCGGGGAAAGGATTTCCAGACTTTCTGTTGGATATTTTTTGGATAGCCAGTCTAAAAAACAAAAATTATAATGACTGGAATTTGCAAAGCCGGCGAATAGTGTTTTGACAAAAACAACACGCCAAAAACTGAATACGGTTTGAATGAAAGTTAGAACTTTGTAAGCTTACCGTTAAAAACAGAGACAGACTTGTGGCGGCATGCAGACTTTCTAAACTTTCTATGAGATAGGTTTTGGATAACCAGTCTAAAAAACAGTAAATATTAAGATGAATTTGGAAAGCCGGCGAACTCTGTTTTTAAGCCGTTGAAATATGTTGATCTCAGTAAGCTCCAAAAACTTCAATGAAATTGAGTTTACCTTCAAAACAGGCACGCTAAGCAGTTTTAAGTATGCTCGTTGATCTTCTCTTTTTCGAAAAATCCTCAAATTTACCACCAGGAACATTGTTTCTTTCCAAGTATGCGTTATTGCCAACGTATTATCAAAATTAATTCGTCGGAGTTAATACGTCGTGACGTGTTGTCACGTCATAACAACGCGTCACGTGGTACAAACTGACCAATCAGAAAATCAGAATTTGTACAGTGTATGAAAATTGAATAATAATGTTGTTTAGTGCACTACACAATGACACATTCAGATATGAGTTTAAAATGTTTTGAGTTATTACAAAACTCCAATGTTTTTTTCCATATTAAATTCTTATCAGGGAAACTACAAAATGGAACAGTCTTTGTTGACTCACAAACCAGAAAATGACAGGCAGGTTAGTTATGACGTTTTTAAATTTATTCTAATAAAAGTATATTATCATTACCTGTCATCATCATCATCATCATCATTAATTTTGTTTTTTTAAACATATTACTATTGAATTTGTTTTTGGATTGTTTGTATTTACATACACTCTATGTACTATTATAATTTATTACAGTTGTTATATAGTATATGGGCTTCTCCCAAGCGATGGTTCAAGATGCAGCCATTGGATCAAATAAGGTAAGAGGATATATACACAGCATAATATGTACTAGAATCCATTAATTTCCTGCTGACAGTTTCAACAGATATAAAATGAATGTAATTCCAAGTAGATTTGTCAGTCTAAAGACAAGCAAAAACACACCAATAGATTTTGTATGGTATTTTGACAAAATTACTATTAACAGTTACTGTTAATAGTAATTGTCCAGTTGGCTCAGGTGCAGAAGGTCAGGTTCGATTCCCCAGCCAGACCAATACTCAGGGTCTTTAAATAATTGAGGAGAAGGTGCTGCCTTTGTAATATTACATCTGCAAATGGTTAGACCTTCACGTCTTCTCAGATAAGGACAGACTGTAGGCCCCATCTCTCCAAAACCACTACATATATCCTTGCATTGGAGGGAGGTTAAAGACCCCACACCACTATTTGGGAAGAGTAGGCCATGAAGTTGTCTGTGGGTGTGCTCTATCCTACTACTCTACAGGTATTGTGGTGGCCTACATGTACCCTGGGTGCCAGAGGTTTGAGAAGTTTTACAGTTTAGAGTAATTTCGTAGGATATTTTGTGTGTATTTTAGTTTGTTTGGTAGAATTAACTCCACAAACCTCTGGCCACTCGAAACATCTTCAACTGAAAGCCTCCTTTTGGTTTAAGGATGATCAGGCTATTGGACACAGGAAACCGTTTTTTATTTCTTTTATAAAATAACTAACACGAAAATAGGAAAAGAAAACACCGACGAAAAAACAAATACTCTCATCAAACACGGGTTTTCAGCCAATCAGAGCGTGCATATTATATTAAGTTATTTTATAAAATCACTTCCTGTCAAACATTCCTGTCATAATTGGTCATAAACTGTATGTGCGTGACAGCCAATCAAAATCTACCTTTGGTATTCCTTTGGTGGTTTATGATAAATATGATGATAAAATGAATAGCCAATCAGCAAATGGATTAATTTTTTCCAGAAAAATGGAAAATATTGACTCGAGTGGCCAGAAGGGCTTGTCGCTTCGCGACTTGACCATGGTCACTTTGCAACTCAATTTCTGGTCACTTCATGACTCATTTGACTCCCACAAAAAAAACGACAAGCCCCTCTGGTATCCAGGGTAGTGATGACCATGCCTTCATACAAAGGGAAAACTAATAATTAAAAGCAAAATGCTATGCCATCATTAGATGCTAAATGTTAATACTAGAGAGAGAAGCACTAATCAAATCAATAAATTTAATGATCATAGTATTTTATAAATTGTAACATTACAGTGATTATTATGGTGAAAAGATTGGTTTGTATTTTGCCTGGCTTGGATTCTACACTGGAATGCTTGTCCCTGCAGCATTGGTTGGCCTTGTTGTCTTGATTTATGGTGCAGCAACTTTGGCTGATTATACACCAGTGTGAGTGTTATTTATTCATGAGACTGCCTATCTTGCATCTATGAAGTTCTTATTGTTTAGACCTTTACCTGTGTATTTGTTCATTCATGTACCTCCATCTACATGGTACCCCTCCCTCCTTTTTTCTCTCTGTATTTGTTTGCTTGCCTCCTTGCCTCCTTGCCTCCTTGCCTCCTTCCCTCCTTGCCTCCTTCCCTCCTTGCCTTCTTGCCTCCTTCCCTCCTTCCCTCCTTCCCTCCTTCCCTCCTTCCCTCCTTCCCTCCTTCCCTCCTTCCCTCCTTCCCCATCCATTTGATTATCTATCCCATCCTTTCTTTAAATCCCTTCCATCCTTCTCCATTTTTTCATTCATTCATTCATCCACTAGGTTCTGAGCATAGTTTCACTTTTCATGTCACTATTTTGTGGAATGTAGGAATGAGATCTGTGATGAAAACATTGGTGGTAAAATTCCAATGTGTCCCAGATGTGATGAGAAATGTCCTTACTGGGCACTTAATGATACATGCTTGTATTCAAGGGTAGGTTTTTGGGTTTAACTTTATGAAGAAATGAAAAATGTGACAATCAGAATTAATATGAAAGAGAAGTGTTACAAGATGGCTGACATATGGCAAAATGCTTCTTGTCATTTCTTGTCTCTTATAATATATTCCTATATTTCAACTTCATTACAAATCGTAACTCCCACAAATAGGCAGGAGTTATAATCTAGCAAGATTACATTATTTGGAATCTAGCAAGATTACAACTAATAGAGGGATTTCATGGCAGTTGTTTGTGGGCAAGTACAATAGAAAGTTTTTAAATGACAAAAGATTTTATTTCTCTTGGGAGAAAATCACAGACTATTATTTTGACCACAAACATGGCTGCTGTGAAATCCCTCTATAGTAGTATGGGTTGCATTGGTATATAAAGATACTACAGAACAATGAATGGAAATTTGTAACATGGTTTAAAAAGTAATAGTTTCTATATTTTTTGTGGCAGGTAACCTATGTATTTGACAATGATTTCACACCAATTTTTGCCATCTTCATGTCTATTTGGGGTAAGAGCAAATAGTCAACAGGTACCAAAAAGAGCCACTTGGGCAGTCAAAACTGGAAACTGATTATTCCAAGATGAAATACAATTTAGTGATGAAAATAGAGCAGATTTTGTATGAGTGTGAAACAGACCATGCTGTGTCGTGGCCATGTCACTGTGAGTCATGTTGTCTATAAACATTCGCAACTCCTGCTGTAAATGTGCCGTGACCATGTAGTGCTGTTTTCACAGTCACACAAAATCTACTCTAAATGACTATTTAAAAGAACTTAACTATCCTTAAATTCATCTAGAAATTTATGGAGAGATTTATAAATATGGTGATGATAATGATGCATTGAAAAGATGATAATGATAATGTTTGTCTGGTTATGGTGGTAGAAGTGAGTGGTGATATAATGATGCCTGGTGATTGCTGATCAGATGATGATGAAAATGATGATGATGAAGATGATGATTGATGAGAAATGGTGAATGCAAAAGTTCATGTAACATAATTGGATGCATTTTGTGTATTAACCTTTTGTATTAACCAATGATTTTCTCACGAACACTTTTTTAATTTACAGCAACAATGTTTCTTGAGTTCTGGAAAAGACGACAAGCTGAAATCAGCTATGAATGGGACTTGATGAACTTTGAAGATGAAGAAGTATGAAAAGTTTGAATTTCTTCTATTTTTTATTTTATGAACATGTTTGCTATGCTCTTGTTGATTTACCAGCATGGCATATGCCAGCTCTATTTTATGGTCAATTGTAGACCAAAATGAATACCAGGAAATCTGTTGATGTTTCAAACAGTAACTGATAAATATTTTGGTATTCCAGACATGATTATACAGGCATTCATAAGATGATACAAATGAAAATCCAATTATTACAACAAGTGTACCTGTCCAATTAAAAATGGAGCAATTTCTGTCTAAGGCTTCTACATTAAATAATTTTTGAATTGAATTGAATTTTGAAAGGGTCTGCAGTGTTTGTGCAATATTTAGCTATGTTCTTCTATTTGTGTCAAGATATGTATGGACACCATTTTTGCTTGCTCTTTGATTCACTTTGCTGTCATTTCTGCTTATTTCCATTATCAGGAAAGACCAAGGGTTGAATACGAAACTAAGGCTGGTAACAACACAAAGATGAACCCAATAACGAAGGTATACCCACTGTTCCATTTACGTTTTTCAAGCAAAAGATTCTGTAATTTATCAGTGAGATTGCTTTTTAAAAGGAATATAGAGTGTATACACAAGTCTCTCTCGATCCTGTTAGTTAAATATAAATGTTGGGAAAATGATGTAGAGCACAAGAAATAGTAGTTCTTTCTTGCTTTCAAGTGCTCTACATCTTCCAGACCAATAAGCATACATGTGTGTTATACCTTAAATATTTTATGAAATACATTAACTAAAATTTTCCATTGTGTTGCCAAGTCAGGCAGCTATCTCTGTGGGTTGATTGAAACCAGACCTGTCACTTATCTGGGACTGCATAAAGTCCATCCGTGTCATTCCAAATGTCATGCGAAAGTTTAATATGTCATGTGGCATAGAATTTTTGATGTTTGAACAGGCAGTATCACAACAAAGCAGTGTTGTTCCATGTTAAGAGTTTTTCAATCATCTTGTTTTAAAGGATATAAAATCATCTATTTTTATCATTAGGTTGATGAACCCTATATTGCAAAGAGTCATAGATATCCCCGCTACACTTGTAGTTGGACTTTTATTGCTTTTATGGTATGTATATATAGGTACAGTCTTATTCTTATGAGCGTGCCAAACCTCTCCACAATAGCCACCTTGGGTGGTAAGGGTGGCATAGTGGTTAAGCCACTCGCCTATCAAGTGCTGCTGTGGTCCAGTGTTCAAGTCCCAGCTCAGGCATCGGATCATATGTGAATTGAGTTTGTGTGATGTGTTATTCTCTACCATGAGGGTTTTTTCTTGGGTTCTCCGGTTTTTCCTCCCTCAAGTTGAAATCAACATGTGAGGTGAGTGTTGTGTGGTAGAATAGTGGAATGTAGTGGTAGTGTGTGAAACATGAATTTGTGGACTTTGGGACCTATATACATGTGTGTATGTGTGGTTGGTTGATTGATTGTTAAATATCCAACTGAAATACATACATTATTACATAGTTACATATTGTGCAGTACAACTTTGTGATTATAACTTTCTTTTTTCTTTTGCTTTTAGCTGTGTCTTGTAGTAGCAGCAGTCTTGGGTGTGGTATTCTACAGGGTGTCGGTGTATGCGGCATTGATATCGTCAGGTGCCTATGAGGAAAATATGGGTGCCATTAGTATAACAACATCAGCTACTGCTGCAGTCATTAACTTACTTATTATTGTACTTCTGAACAAGGTAAATTTAGGCTAAATTAGGGAGGAGGGAGAAGTTTAGAGTTTAAGCATATATTTCCTGGTCTCTCTTAGGGTATCAAAAGAGCCCATTGCTTATTATCTTGTTCTAGCTTGTTCTCTATTAGAAGAAATTTGCCCAACAAAAGCTTGTCAACCATGGATTCAATTTTATGTTCATCATAATTATAATGTTCATTAGCTTGTTATCGCTGGTATCTCTTAGGGGTCAAAAATCATCCAGCCACACCCATCTTAAAAGTCTTCCGCTATCTTTTAGGGATAATTTTTTAATTTCCAAAGAGCACACCCGATCCTTTTACAATGGAGTCCCCCCCCAGGGCTTAAGCCATGATTGATTGTGGACTGTATGGATGCAAGACCATATTTGTGGTCAGATGTTTAGAGCCCTGACCTCTCCAACACTTTTCCTTCATTGACCTGTTGTGTTGGTACTTATATTATGTGCTATCAATTGAACAAGCAAATGCAAACTAACATTTACAGGATATAAAATTTCTTTTTAACGATGATCAAATTGTGTCTTTGAAGGTGTATGAAAAACTTGCCTTCATGTTTACAAACTGGGGTAAGTACAATGATATGGTGGTTGTGATAGTAATGACAAATTATCGACTAGTAATTGATAGGAATGAAAACTCAACCAAGTTGACGTGAATGAGGATCAATGGGTTTCATATCAAATAATGAATGAAGCCATAGTTAGATGAGCGCTTTCCATTTGTCAAAAATTTCTCATGCAAATTTTAGTAATTTTCTGTGTCCAAATGGAGCATATCTATTTTGTTTTTGGAGATTAGCATGCTGCTGCTGCTGCTGCTGCTGCTGCTGCTGCTGCTGCTGATGATGATGATGATGACCACAGGTCACATGCATCTTCCACAGGGATCCCAATCTATTTTTAAAATGTCTGACCTGTAGTGACTCTCAAGCATGATAATTTAGAATCCGAAAATCAATTCATGATTGGAACACTCATTTTTCAAACATCCCAAAATTTCAAGAAAGAGAAATTGCAAAGTAATCGAAAATTTTTGATTTTTTTACCAGAATTTTTTCTGTTCCATAATTGGATTTTTATCTGAAAATTCTGAGAATTCAAAAAAAAATGCCAGTGGAAAATGCCACATGTTTATTATCCAATGTAGATTTGGAAAAAAAGTGAACCTCCCCTGACGTTCTCCTTAGCCCACTCCTCTCTGAAGTCCTTGAAAAATGTACTTACCTTACCTTCTTTTTTATATCCTTTAGAAATGCCAAGAACTCAAACCCAGTATGAAGACAACTTCACCTTTAAGATGTATCTTTTCCAGTTTGTGAACTACTACTCATCACTCTTCTATATTGCCTTTGGCAAACTAAGGTAAGAAGAACTGATAACATGGTGGTTTTAACAGATTGATACTTTTAACAAAAGACAATTGAAATTGCAACCTCTAGAGTTTGGGCCATAATAGTAGGCTGGCCGTACTAACAAATTGGTTTTTGAAAGTGATTATTCCAATTATATGAACTGCATTCTTTAGGATGTTGGTAACATTTATATATTTTTCTTGACATGCAGCCCTGGTGCTCCTGGTAATTATCATCGAGTACTTGGTGTTGGAGAATCTGATGGATTTAGACAAGAAGAGGTAATAAAATATTTCTGTACTGATTCCTCAATTAGTAATATGAATTATGATTTGCAGGGCCATGCCTGCAAATTACAACAACAAAAAATGAAGGGACTCTCACAATAATGGCCTAAGTGACTTATGTACGGGTATCAATATTTTGGCATAGGAAAGTTTGTTGATGCGATTATTTTTAGATCATTTGAGAAAACTTGAGCAACTCTTGAAATATTTGAACTGAAATATTGTAAATATGTTGTAAAATCATTACTTTTCATTGGTAAGATTCACTAATGCTGACAAATAACTAAATGACTGTTTCTCCTTCTTTAAAATAAGTGTTGTTTATATTGATAGTTCATGTCTGATTTAAGTTGGGTTTCAGATAAGACACATCTTATTTTGTCTGATATAAAAGGCACCCCTGGCCATTATTGCATAATGTCTCTGTGGGTTAGCCAGCTCCTGCCTTCATGGCAAAACATGTAAAATACAATAGAATAAAAATAATGGCCGTAATGTTTATCATGTTTATTTTTCCAGTGTAACCCAGCTGGCTGCTTGTTTGAGTTACTACTTCAGCTGTGTATCATCATGTTTGGAAAGCAACTACTCAATAATTTGATAGAAATTGTTTTACCGTAAGTGACAGTAAATATTTTCTAACTAAAACTGTCTGGGTTTTCAAGAAAATCTTTTGAAAAAGAGGTCCATTAAGGTTGAGAGAATGATACTGATAAACTAGCCTCTTTCATGGGTATACCTGCCAACCCTTCATGATTTTTGATATGCAGAAATTCAATTTAACCTTCGGGGGAATCAATGCTCAGTGAAAGGGGGGGGGGGGGTGAAGCTTATGGAAGTCACCACAGTGAACTTCAACTTCTTTAACCTAAAATATACTGTCTCGGTTTGTTGGGGGGGGGGGGGGGGGGTGGGGTTGGGGGAGAAATGCTTTGATTTCTAGTCAATTACAATTTGTCAACACTCTACACATCAAAAAAACATACTTTTGAAGGCAAAATTTGTGATTACCCAGGAGATTTAAGGTCAAAATCTTGAGACTGGGAGGTTAGGTCCAAAATCTTGAGACTCCTGGTTAAACTGGGAGAGTTGGCAGGTATGCATGGGTGTGCCTCTTTCCCAAAAGGAGAGACACAAAGAGAAGGGTACTTGCCTGCGGACAAGGCTACTGATGAACAAGGAATCATTGCCAAGGAACCAAGTCTGATGAACCCTTCTAATGCATCATCATCAATCATCATCATTACCTTTATTGTCATCCTCATCATCATCATGATATATTACTACTTATCAGCATTTATGATCATGTTTTGCCAGGAAAGTGAAGAAATGGTGGAGGTCAAGAAAGAACCAAGAAAACCCAAATCTCTCAGGATTACCTCGATGGGAGCTTGATTACAGTTTGAATGACTATCCCAAATATGGACTATTTTATGAATACCTAGAAATGGGTGAGCATATATATTATATACAGTAAAAACCCACATATAAGAACCACTGTTTTTTGAAGTTAGGCTAAAGTGGTTTTATATAAAATGTATGTCTGGTTCTTGTTTAATGGGTGCTTAAAAAGCAAATTTTAGCCTAGTGGTTCTTAATCCACTGGTTCTTATATGACTTTATGTGGGTTTTTACTGTATTATATATTTCTAAAACCACAGGGTGGCAAGGGTGTTATTATAGTTCACCTCTCATCATTGTAGGCCAGGTTCGAGTCCCAGATTGAGTGCTAGAATGTGCGAGTTGAGTTAGAACTTTGGTCTCTCCAGGTAGTGCACCTTGTAATTCATTTAAGGTGTCATCTTTAGAAGTAACACCCATTTTATCCCCCCCACCCCTCCCACCTTCATTCTACAATGCAGTTATAATTTCAACGTCTTCTGGGTACCTTTAAATCCAAAATAGTAATCTGTTTTTCCAAAGATTTACTACTATTGTAGGCATTTCCAAAAGCCATTTTCTTTTAATAAGCAAGTTTTCATATGTTGTAGAGTTCATTTGCTCATTTCCTTGAAGCCTTAATTGTGCAAACACTCCCTGACAGGAAGCAGTTCAAGTAGACTCAACACTGAACTTGTGTTACTACTCTGGTGATAAAAACAAAAGAAATGTTAGATGTAATTATTGGTTCAAAGAGATGTTCCAACATCTAATGTGTAGGGGGCTTAGTATAATATCTAACACCACTGATGCTTTTTACATAACAATATCACAAGTACTCTGACTAGTAATAATAATTATAATAATAATAATAAGACTTTATTTATAGAGGGTTACACGAAAGTCCCACAAGTACACATACATTGTGAAATGGGGCCCAGTACAATGATTGAATCTATTTTGTTTTTCCATCCTAGTAATCCAATATGGTTTCATCACTATCTTTGTCACGGCTTTTCCACTTGGTCCCTTGCTTGCACTAATCAACAATCTCATTGAAATCCGTCTGGATGCCTATAAGTTCATCTGTGTGTTCAGACGACCAATGGCAAGAAGAGCTCAAGATATAGGTTAGTATGATGAACAAACAGTATGCATGTTTGCAAAACCAACCAAAAACCTGGCACGTGCATTCTTCTAGAGGCATCCAGGGATGCCTTAGTGCTAACCAACTTGGGGAAATGTGTGAGAAGTTTACAAAAAAAACTTTTGCAGTTTACAAAAAACTTTTACTATTTTCAGGTATATGGTATGATATTCTCAATGGAGTTACAAAGCTGTCTGTTGTCGTCAATGTGAGTTGAAATCAATAATATACCAACTAGGATCTTGGACAAATGCAATGTACAATCTAAGACAAAACTCTCTTTATTCTGTTTTCACCCTTTTTTGTATTAATGAAAGTACCCTAAAATATGCATTATATAAAAATATCAAAAAATTATTTCTGTTTAAAACATATTAGGCCATCTCTAGACAAAATTAAGACTTGTCTCCTCTTGGACACAAACTTCTCCATATAAATGGCACTTTAAGTCTAAGAAGTAGACGAAGAACAGTGTTCTGAGTTGTTGATATTTTGTTTATTTCTAAGGAAAAAAGTGTTGTTTGTATGGAGAGAGAGTTCTCATCTTATTCCATTCATGTCTAAGAGAAAACATGAGAAGTGTCTTAGGTTTGCATGTATAAAAGACGTTATTGTTTGAGAATAGAAGAAATGACAAGATGCCCTTGAATATGGCTTAATAAGTGACTTTTCTGATGGTTTCCCAAATGGTATTAATGGACTTTCCTCTTACAAAATTAGATTTTCCTATAGCAAAATATCAGTGGCTGAACTAAAAGTCATTGAGGCCATTTTAATGGATATCCCTTCAAATACTCTTCTTTTTTTGTTAGGCCTTCGTGATTGCATTTGTATCAGAGTTTGTGCCTCGACTGTATCATCGCTATGCCAGAGGCAAATCAGATTTGAGTGGATTCCTGGATGAGAGTCTGTCATGCTTTGATATTTCCAACTTTACTAAAGTTGAAAGGCCAACAGACACACTTTCTCCTACACGCTTCAACACAACAAGCTGTAATTTCAATATGACAACTTGCAGGTATGTATGTCCTTTCATAATGCACTTTAAAACAACTTTTTGGTTCAGTTCCTACTGTGAAGTAGCACTCAACTGTATTGTCCACCTCCTTCCTTCCTTCCTTCCTTCCTTCCTTCCTTCCTTCCTTCCTTCCTTCCTTCCTTCCTTCCTTCCTTCCTTCCTTCCTTCCTTCCTTCCTTCCTTCCTTCCTTTTCTTCTTTCTTCTTTTCCTTCCTTTGTGTATCCCATCATTCATTTATTCACTCACTCACTCACTCATCCATCTATTCATTCATTCACTCCTTCATTTATTTCTTTATTTTCAGGTTTCGTGGATACTACGAATCTCCATTCCTAAGCTTTAAGTCATTATCAGAACCTGTTCCTAACCCCAATGCATACACTTTGTCAAAGGCTCACTGGCACATTGTTGCTGCAAAATTATTCTTTGTCATTGCATTCCTGGTAAGTACAATCCCTTGGTGATGTTGATGTACTTGAGAAAGTTTTTGTTTTTGTTTTTGTGGTGGTTGGAAAATGGAATTTGAGAAGGTCCCTGCAAAAACTGTGTAAATGACCTCAGATCAAATCCTGAATTCTCCTTGAAAGATCACTGAGGAGAATCTAGAATTTAGTCAGAGATCGCTTATGCTGTTTTTGCACTGACCTTTTCAATTGGTGGTGGATATGATACCAGTGCTGGTGATGATGACAGTGATGATGATGATGAGCTAAGTTGGTTAGTGTGTGGTCTTCAGTATGAGAGTTCCCTGTTTCCAGCCCTGCACCCCCTGTTACAATCCTTATATTTTTGGGGAATTCCCCCTTTTCTGTTTAGTTTGGTGTATCTTTGAATGTTTACCCATAGAATGAAGCACTCATTGAGGGAGGGGGTACATGTAGGTGCACCATCCAATCCCAAGAGATCACCGATGCTGAGTCACCAATATTAAGACAGCCTTTTATTTTTTTGATGATAATATTTTATTAGGAATATGATCATTGTGGAGTTAGTGATGTAATGTTACTATTATCAGTAAAAAAATATAATATTATTCTATTCACAGCACATTGTGTTTGCCTTCACAAGTCTTCTTGCTTTTCTCATCCCTGATGTCCCAAAAAGAGTCTCTGATCAAATCAAACGAGAGAATTTCCTGGCCCGTGAAGCTTTACGAACTCAAGATACAGATAGCACTGTGGCCAGCCCTACCTCACAAAGAAGTGATCGTGGCAGCTAAAGTGAAGGCTCTGATCAAATAGCTTTTCTAGTTAATTCCACTTATGTATTATTAAATAGGTCCTCTAAAAGCTCAGTCAAAAACCCAATATTTTTGTCCATCATGAGTGAACTTATGTATTTTGTTCTCATGTGCTCAGTGAACTGGCAGGGGTGCTTACCATTTAAACCACTCCAGCCAGTTGGAAATTTGTTTGCTAATGGTAAAGAAGAGTGGGAAACTTGACTTCCAACAAATGGTACATGCCTTCACTGACTGGAAGAACCGAAAAGTGGATTGCCTGGAACTTTCCAATCTAATTGATGCATACCCATTTGCTTTTCTAACAGGAAGTTTTGGTTTTTCGAGGTAAATGGTAAGCACCCCAGTCAACCTAGCATTATTGAACATGCTACCAGCTCCATGACTCCCTATTTGGGGGGATGCGTAAAAAGAAGCTTTGCTTGCATGTGAGAATTTTGCTGGACAATCATTTAATTGCTCTACCATCCAACAAAGGTGGGATGGTTTGGCAGGGTCTTTTAAGAGTTGTTGCTCACAGTAAGGTGTTGTCCACTTTATTCAAGTTAACTTAATTTTAACTCAAGATTTCAGATAGAATTTAATAGAATTGTATCACAGACACAGTAAAATACTGTTACCACTTGAACAAAACTAATCAATCGGGTTACTAAGTGAAAAAAGCTAATCGGCCCAAAAAACTTTGCTGGAATTTGATTGTTTTTTGGAACAATCTGATTAAGCAGACAATTTTTGTTTGAATAAGACTGTTTTCAGGTGTAATCTGATTGGTCAGTTTCGTTTAAGTGGTACTATATTGTGTCTGCACTGTAATTGGTTTGCTGAACCACCTCCCATGTTCTTCACAGAAAGCATTCCAATTTTGTTGGCTTGTTTTCTATTTTACTTAGAGGTTAACGCACTCAGCGAGTGAATTATCGGGATTTATCTTCACGAGTTTGCTAACAATGAACGAGAAATTTTAAATACTGCACGAGGCGTTAGCCGAGTGCAGTATGAAAAAATTTCGAGTTCATTGTTAGTAAACGAGTGAAGATAAAATCCCGATAATTCACGAGCAAAGAGTGCGTTAACCTTTTTATTATTCAATTTGAATACACTGCAGAAGCAGGCTAAAACTGTCAGTCGACATCTAAGATCACTAGAAATCACTCAAAATAGTAAGACTTATTCAAAATTTATTTAATAGCATTTGGTAATTTTAACAATACACAATAAACCTTTCAGAAGAAAACTAGGAGAAAAATACCGTGATACAAGAACTTTAGATTAAAGATAATAAACGAGTTCTCAGAATCCATGTTTACAACTTGCTCGGTAAAATTGAAATCGTCCATAAGTCTTATAAACAAAGAACTCAGACTTTTTTGGATCGTTAAAAGTGATTCAGCACTGAGTCCTAGAACTCGGTAAGTGAAAGGTCTAGAAAATTATCGCTGGAGTTTTGGATATAGGTTTAAACTGGCGACTTAATTACGGTTGAAACGCTGCTAAACCTTGGTGCATGAAGCCGGGAAGAAGTGTAGTTTTCGTTTGTCGACAACCGAAGGCTGAAGTAGTTTGGCGTTTTCTTCGATTCCTGATAAAATTTCTTTACCCCATCTGAGAGAAGTTGCGGGGAAAGGATTTCCAGACTTTCTGTTGGATATTTTTTGGATAGCCAGTCTAAAAAACAAAAATTATAATGACTGGAATTTGCAAAGCCGGCGAATAGTGTTTTGACAAAAACAACACGCCAAAAACTGAATACGGTTTGAATGAAAGTTAGAACTTTGTAAGCTTACCGTTAAAAACAGAGACAGACTTGTGGCGGCATGCAGACTTTCTAAACTTTCTATGAGATAGGTTTTGGATAACCAGTCTAAAAAACAGTAAATATTAAGATGAATTTGGAAAGCCGGCGAACTCTGTTTTTAAGCCGTTGAAATATGTTGATCTCAGTAAGCTCCAAAAACTTCAATGAAATTGAGTTTACCTTCAAAACAGGCACGCTAAGCAGTTTTAAGTATGCTCGTTGATCTTCTCTTTTTCGAAAAATCCTCAAATTTACCACCAGGAACATTGTTTCTTTCCAAGTATGCGTTATTGCCAACGTATTATCAAAATTAATTCGTCGGAGTTAATACGTCGTGACGTGTTGTCACGTCATAACAACGCGTCACGTGGTACAAACTGACCAATCAGAAAATCAGAATTTGTACAGTGTATGAAAATTGAATAATAATACTGCATAAACCAGTGCAGATTTCAGGGATACCTTACAACAGGAATTGTACCTTGCCACAAGGTGTTCTGTGTTCCAAGTCTGTAGTTTTTCCAAAAGTCGAATCTGTATTTTATTCATTCATTGTACTTGTATTCAGAACAACATAAGTATTGTATACATTTGTGTAATTGTATACTTTAAGTTATGTATTGCTATGCCATATAAATTATTTTACTTACGCCCATTTTGCAACAGCCCCCAAACCTGTCTGACCAGACGGAAAGGGATTTTTTGGTTTCAGTTTTATTTTGCATATATTTTTGTAATGTATGGTAAGCAAATTTTTAAAGACTGCAAGCTTAGCTTGTCTGCTTTTGTATTTTTATATTATAAATAGCTATATTCTTAGACTAGCATATAATGTACATGTAGGTATACAATAAAAGCCATTTTGCATTAGAGCGATAACACTTAAACCGTGAAATAACTTAGCAACTAAATAGAGACAAATAGTAGCAAAACCCTTTGTTTTCTATTGTTTCATTAGTACTATTTGTACTTTTTAGTTAGTAATTGTTTCACGGTTTTAGTGCTATCGCTCTAGTATTTGGTTTTGCTTTACGAATTCAATGTTTTGCTCCAAAAGTGTTCCAGTGTTTTTACTCAACAAAGTGGTAAAGGCCTGACATTCAAAGTCAAAAGGATTTTGCCAGATCTTTGCCCATTTTTCATATTTTTGCGACAATTTTTGACCATTTTGCATGGGCTATAGCCTTTGCTTTTTGTCGATTATGCGCCATTTTTGAGTATTATAGCTTTTGCATTTTGATTTTTGACAATTTTCACGCATTTTGCATGGGCTATAGCCTATAGCTTTGCATTTTGTCGATTTTCGACAATTTTTGCGCATTTTGCATATGGGCTATAGCCTTTGCATTTTGTCGATTTTTGAGCATTTTGCATGGGTTATAGACTTTACATTTTATCGATTTTTGGCCATTTTTGAGCATTTTGCATGGGTTATAGGCTTTGCATTTTGTCGATTTTTGGCCATTTTTGAGCATTTTGCATGGGTTATAGGCTTTGCATTTTATCGATTTTCGGCAATTTTTGCGCATTTTGCATGGGCTATAGCCTTTGCATTTTGTCGATTATGCGCCATTTTTGCGCATTTTGCATGGGCTATAGCCTTTGCATTTTGTCGATTTTCGACAATTTTTGCGCATTTTGCATGGGCTATAGGCTTTGCATTTTGTCGATTTTGGGCCATTTTTGCGCATTTTCAATGGGCTATAGCCTTTGCATTTTGTCGATTTTCGCCAATTTTTGACCATTTTGCATGGGTTATAGCCTTTGCATTTTGTCGATTTTCGACAATTTTTGCGTATTTTCGATGGTTATAGCCTTTGCATTTTGTCGATTTTCGACAATTTTTGCGTATTTTCGATGGGTTATAGCCTTTGCATTTTGTCGATTTTCGCTAATTTTTGACCATTTTACATGGGCTATAGCCTTTGCTTTTTGTGGATTTTTGACAATTTTCGCGCATTTTGCGTGGACTATAGCCTTTTGCTTTTTGTCGGTTTTCGACAATTTTTGACCATTTTGCATGGGCTATAGTCTTTGCATTTTGTCGATTATGCGCCATTTTCACGCATTTTGCATGGATAATAACCTTTGCATTTTGTCATTTTTGGACAATTTTTGCGCATTTTGCATGGGCTATAGGCTTTGCATTTTGTCGATTTTCGCCAATTTCTGCGAATTTTGCATGGGTTATAGCCTTGTTTGCATTTTGTCGATTTTCGAAAATGTTTGCGTATTTTACATGTGTTAGTCTTTGTTTTGTCGATTTTGGACCTTTGTTCGTTTTGCTTGTGTTATAGCCTTTGCATTTTGTCAATTCTCGACAATTTTTGCGCATGCATTTTGCATGAACATGGAAATTTTTGTCTGAGTTACGATTCTTTTTTTATAGATGATAGTCTTTAAAACTTGGTGTGTAGTTCTAACGCTTTCCAGTTTTGTACGTTGACAATCATATACATGCAGGATTACTAAATAATACGAGAAAAATTGAATACAAAGACTTATCTATACACTTTTCTTTTAAAGTCGATAAATGCACGAGTCATATAGGATTAGTTAAGACGGATATGTTAAATGAGAACGAATAACACTTGCGTTTTAATTGTCGCTTGTAAATACAAAGCTGAATATTTATTAATCTCGTTATAAAACATATCTAGGGTATATAACATATGCATATAACATATAAATGTATATAACATTTATAACATACACAGAACTTTAGCCACGCAGTTAACACCTATAAACAATGAATAAGATGTACTAAGGGACAAAAGAAAAATGATAGGGGAGGGAGGGGGGAGAGGGAGGGAGGGAGAGGGATGAGGAGTTTACATAGAGTGAAAAAGTATCATTTTTACTGGAAATGTACGTAAACGTAACGAAAGTTAGCGTAACGTAGCAACGTAACGTTAAGTAATGTAATGTTATCGTAATCCCATCACTTTTCTAACCAGATATGTCCCTAATGGCTAGTCGTTTAGGAGTGAATGTGTTTAATACAAAACGAACAATTTCAGTTACCATAGCAACTCCAATACCTCAAGCGATCACGATATGACTGAGGTACTGTTTTACTAATTTACTAGTTTAACGAGTTCTCAAAATCATGCATAACGATCATAAACTTATCAAACAAATTATACAATTTGTAACTGTAGATCAGAACAAGCAAACATTTTGGGGGGAGGGTGCAAGTAGGCGCAAAAAGGGAACGAGGAGGGATGTGAGAGTTCAAGGGGAATCACCAGAAAGAATAGGAAGGAGGTAGGTAGAGTAGACTTCGTTTAGCACTGCGACTGATGTGTTTTCCTTGTTCTAGGGAAGGTAAAACAAGACTTGGCCGCGGTATTAGACTTTGTTCGGGATCTTTGGAGGAAAATAACGGGACCAAAGAAAATTAAGAAGATAGTCCACGGAGCGGCTCTCGGGACTCGGGACTCGGGACTCGGGAATGGGGAAAGAGAAATAGAGGAAACGAGGGAGAAACAGGCAGGTTCCATGCCTTTGTCTCTCCTTTCACTCTTCTTTCGTGTACTCTTTTACTTTTTGTATTCCACCTTTTCCCGTCTCTCCTTTCCCACTCATTTCTCATCACATCTTTCTCACTATTCTCGTAATATCAATTTACGCATCTTTGGCCTAGTTGTTACTTTCTAACCCAATATGTTAAAGGGTTCGATATTTGTTTGTACGATGTCTTCATATGGGTTTTCCTGTGTACCCTTGTGGGTCGGTTTTTTCTCTTCTTCTACGTTTGCTTTCTGTTGAGGATTTTGAAGTCCTGTAAGCAGATCCTTGTTGACGATTGACACTATCAGAAAGGAAAATGAGTTGTAGATATGTATCAACATACCAGATTGTTTTCAGTAACAATGGCGCTGCTTAAAAGATTTGTAGAGTTCTACAAAATGCCAATAAAATACAATAAAATAATTTCATTCTTGTGTAAGGTCAAAAAGTGTTTACTCAATCCGCCAAGAAAGGATTTTAAAATCATTTAACACTGAATAAGTATCTTTACCATGGCTATTTATATTCTTCTTCTTAAACAAATAAACAAAACGTCCCCCCACCCATTCCACCCCTCCCCCTTCGACATACATCTCACCCCCCCCCCCCCCCCACTCCCCCTCATACACACCTCCAGCGCGGCCGGATAGATGGTCCTACCCCCTACCCCTCCAGTACCGGGACAGGTGACTCATGATCTCTTTACCCTCCCGATCCTCCAGTCACATATAAAAATTTGCTTTGTTCCTTACCGTTATAAACAAAATGCTTGTTCAACCTCCAGCGAACAAGCTCAAGAGCGGCTAACCCCACTAACACGACCACTACGACCACCAATACTTCGCGCCAGGAAAAACGAACTACAAGGAAGAAAACTGCTATAGTAAAGTAGAATTTGTATTTAACCACATGGTTAATCAGTATAATGAAAAGGCACAGGAAGAGTAGACGTACAGACAGACAGAGAAAGGGAGGGAGTCTGAGGAAGTAGCAAGCGAAGGGATGGAAGGGAAGGGAAGGGAAGAGAAGGGAAGGAAGTAGCAAGGAAGGATAGGAGGAAGGGTGGGAGAGAAGGAAGGAAGGAAGGGAAGGAAGGGAAGGATGGAAGGGGAAGGAAGGTGGAAAGGAAAGATTGAAGGAAGGAAGGAATAGTAGAGCAAGAATAAAAAGGAAAAGAGGGAGGGAGGGAGGGAATCGAAGGATAAGGAGGGAGGGAGGGAAGGAAGAGAAGGAGGCGGGAAGGGGGGAGAGACATTTTTTACCGCTCATTAGATGTTCTTGTCTGTCTTGCTTCCTCAACCAAGAGGTCGTAGCCAACAAAAGCGTTTTAATTTGAGTGGTTGTCGGTAACGTTAACCTCTCTCGTCTTGTAGATGCAGTCTCTGGCCAAAGGGTTGGAAGTAAGTCTGTTAAGAATCGAACCTCTGGTGAATGCTGGTGAACGATGCTTTTATCAAAACCTCTTCAGCTAGTTAACGATTTCTGGGTTCTAGAAACTGAATTCTATTTTTACTCCAATATTTTGAACCTTTGTCATTTAATATTCTTTAGTATTCTTTTTCTTTTTCGGTCATTTATTTTTCAGATTCCTTCTCTCTATTTTAATATTAACAACTTAACTTATTTTGATTTTGAGCAAAAAAGAAGAAGGAGAAGGAGAGAGGAAAAAAAAAAAAAAAAAAAAAAAAAAAAAAAAAGACGGCCCTGGCCGGTTTCGAACCCGGCTCTCACATCTGCTCACTTGCTCCACAGTTCAAGGGTTTTCCAACTGCGCCACGGGATCGCGAATTTGCACAACAATAGATTGCCAATTAACAGGATACACTAGGTTATTTTGTCCTCCAAATCCCTCAGTAGACCAGTTAGCCTAGTGGTAAGGTTCAGTCATCTATGGCCTAGGATCCGACTGTTTCCTCCCTCTTTGACTGCGAAGCTCGCTGCGTTCTACCGGATAGCGCGGAAGGGGCCGAAATCTCCATCCTATACGTAACATGCGATGATTCAGCGATTTGTCTGGATGCATGGTCCGATTTTTTTGGTTTTGCATAAAATTAGCATACTAATTCCTTTGGGTATCGGGTTCGAATCCTGCTTGCGTGAAAACCTTTTTTTCTTTTTTCTTTTTTCTTTTTCTTTTTCTTTCTTTTTTATGGATGCTATTTCTCTTCTCTAATTTTTCTTGGTTTAAAATTCTGGTCTTCGATGAAGAAAACTACATAAACCTCTTCACATTAGCTTGATGCCTTCAATTTAATTTTGTAATTTACAAAATCAAAATCCCTCGAACAATAGTCATCTATCTATGGCATTTATCTATAAAACTTAAATATTTTGCATTTCAAGATCGTTATCAGTCAAATAAAATTTTCATTCCCCTTTTCAAAGGCCAGCAGGACCTCTGATACTTATGCAGGGCATTCAAGTACTCCCTGATCTCAATCAAATACGGTGGTGCAGACGTAGCCACCTACATTATTGCAGAAGTATCGACGTAATGTATCAGTCAATTAAGAACGAGTCTGGATCCACCCCTGGAACGCCCATCCCCTCCGGGCACACCCCGTGCAACCAACCTACGCCAACCAACTCGAAAGCTATGCTCCTTTGGTTGCCTGATTCTGTATTTGTATGTGTTAATATTTAGTATGAATCAGTTGTAAAAAAACCCCGAAAAATTGTACATATGTAAACATCGTGAATAGTGTAAATAAAATTGGAATTGAATTGGGCATTTGACCGAGGGGCTGTCCCATATAGTGGGCAGTTTGACGTGAAACGAAGCCCAACCAGGCGGGTTTTTAACTTGTTGTTTTGGCCAAAGATTATGAACTTTACAAAATTAAAGAAAATTCGAACTGTTAGGCCTGCTGTATTTCGGCAGTTCGCTAGCCTGCGTTGCTGGCGGTCTGCGGTTTTTGGGCGGAGGAAAAATGAAGCAACGCAGGCTAGCAGCTCGCGCGACCGGGACTGCGCCACGAAAAATTCCAATAATATTTCTTAAACTGATTGGCTAACTGGCCCATAGGAAGGGGAATTTGACGCATTTTGAAGCCCTAATAGGGGGGCATTTGACCATGAGGCTCGCCCACATAGTGGGGAATTTGACCTTTTCTTCAAAAGTTCAAATGCCCGGCCGTTTTTTTTTTTTGGGGGGGGGGGGGATCCGGCGGTCTTGGAATTGACTGATACATAAAGCACTGGTTTAAAGAACGGTTTGTTTGCGATGATAATTTATTACCTTTGTATGTAATCGATGGGTCGCATGTTGAACTATTTTCACAACAAAGCCTTGTGGCATCCATCGTTTTGATATCATTTGCTACATCGTCGCACCTAAACGAAAAGATAGTTGGAACTGAAAAATCGCTGCACAATACAATTCAAATTATACGAGGGGATTTGTACCAGGGGCATGCTGGAGTAAAACTCCTTCATGTACTAATGACACCATGGATTTAATGCTTCTAACCCTTTAGCTCTCATACGCGAGCTATAACTGTGTTTCCCTCCCTCCCACCGATGAAACCCATCACATTCTTTATTGACAGTATTGTTACATTGCAGTTAAAGTTTGCAATGGTTCTGGGTAATGCACATGTCATGTTTGTACATATAATCCTCCTTTGGAAGCCAGTTCGTTTGACATTGTGAAATACTCCATGATATCAAAATGGATGAATATTTTGGAACATAATTCGGGGACAAATTTTGAAAACAATGAAAACGCTCCTTGTTTTGGATGAAAATGACCCTAGCAGTGATGTGCTCTGTCACCCAGGACGTCCGAGAGGGGGGAGGGGGAGGTCGATTAAGGTATAAGGATGATATTCTCACGTTCGGATGCCTTGGCTCCCTTAATTGGATCCCCTGGATCTGAGTAGAATAATAGACACTAGTAGACCTTATTCCCATTGTTTTCTTTTGTGTCTATTAAACTATTACACACGAACATTCAATTTATATTTCACGGGTTTATTGCAATCACTCTATTCAGAACATGTTACTGCCTTTCGGGGAGATCGTAGAGAAGGGGACGGGTAATACAGGCTCTCCCTTTCCCTCCCCTCCCCTCCCCCTGAGAGCTGTTCACAGGCTACTCTGACTATTACTTACATTTCAGGTTGACATTGCATAAACGGTCGAAGTCGAAAACATCCTTTTAAGTTCTTTATGTATGGCTTATTGCTCTTGACTAGCAATGGTGACTTAGAAACGACATAACATAAGAATACTCCGTCGCCAAGGTTACTCAGAAGTGGATCCTCTTCAAGCTCATCACTTGTCCAATTTGGGCTGGTTTTCGTCAAACAATTATAAACAACTGTGCCATTCTTAGACATATTGAAACACATGGCTTTGAAAGAAAATGAAAACATTTAAAAATACGTTTTACTGAAATATTGAATTGAAGTTTAAACTGACTACACTAGAACCTCGTAAACTCAAACTTCCAGATGGTTCGAGATATCGGGGGTTCGAGATAACCGATAGTAATAGACCTTTCCTGAACTGCACTTCAAAACGTGGTTGGACGTGAAGCTTCTATACATTTATTGTATCACAAGACACTTGTCCAGTTGTCAAATATTCTGGCAGCTTTGACTCTAAAGACCACGTGAAAGACCACGCCCATCAAGTCCAACCTCGACTTGAAACCATTGTTCGTGTGTAATGAACCGAATTCAGGAAAGGTCTAATGACTGAAAAAAATGACTCAAGGGACATGGGTTTGTGTTCGAGATAGCGCGGTTTTCGAATTAAGTTTTTAAGAGGGGAAGGGAGAACCAATTAGAGCTTGTGGGGAGTGGGGAAGGTCTGCCAGAAAGCACTAGGTATTTTTCATTAATGCACAGGCATAGAAGAAAGGGAGATCCAATCATGATGTATTATGAAAAGAAGAGAGAAAAAAGAAATGAGGGACAGACAGACGGTAGCCTGTCTAGCCGGCGATTTTCTGGGGAAGAGGAGGGAGGGAGGGGGGAGGGGAGGGGGTGGTGAAAGGAAAGAAAGGAGCGCTCCTCCCTTTTTCCTCCCCCCCCCCACCCCACCCTCTATAGTCTCCTTCGCAGCTGTTTTTAGTCTCGTCACGCCAGGCGAATCCTCCCCACAAACGGCTGCGAAGGAGATTACCCTCTAAAGCTAGACAGACGGAAAACAGAGGAAAAACAAATTGACAGACTATGACGGAGGGATATCACCGAAAGGATCGAAAAACCCGGTAAAAGAAATCGAAAGACACGTACCTGAAGACATGTAAATTGATAAAAGAATGATTAAGCCAACACTCACGGTTGCCATAGCTACTGTTGCTAGGAAACACCACCTGAAAATACGTAAGATAGTGAAAGAATTCTTATGTTCTCTAGAACTGTATATTGAAGTGTAATGTCCGAGGTTGAGAGTTCCGAAAAGGCCAAAACTCGGCGGACTAGAAGCAAAGACTTCAAAGTACAATTTGCTATTTTGAGAATAGCCTGCAGTCAACCGAGTATATATTCAGTGGAGGGTGTCACTGGAGTTAACAGTTAAATGATATTTGGCCAAAAAAGTAGTAGTTAGCAGATAAATGGAAATTTAACAGTTAACTGAAATTTAATCAATTCGACTGAAAATGATTGTCAGTGCTTTTAAAACCGACTGCAAACATTTTCTAAACCGTGCAGGCTATTTCTTTGCATTATCTGTCACGATATATGATCAGGCCATGGGCTCAAAAAAGAAATCTGCATGTTTGACCGATTGCTACCCTACCGATTGCAGGAGTTGAAAGAAAATTTGAATGAAGTGTGCAAAGTAAGAAAGTCTGAATGAAGGACCGAAAGAAAAACTTTGAATGAGCGATAACGTAAGCCTAAATGAACGACCGATGGACGGAAAGCTTGGATGAATGATCAAAGGAAGCGTGAATGAATGACCGATAGAGTACGACAATGTTGTATCAAACTTAACCTCGTATAGAATCAGAATTGCGGCTTAATTCCTGCGAGACCTGCAGCTGAAGGAACTATACCGACGCTAAATATAGCGCTTTTCTTTTACCTTTGAATGTACGATAAAAAAACACGTCTGAATGAACGACCGACAAAACCGGAAAATTTAAATGAACGATAAAAGAAATTCTGAATGAATGATCGAAAGAATAAGGCCTTTATGAATGAATGAATGAAAAAGTCTGAATGAATGACCGACAAAAAAAAAAAAAGTCTGGGCGAATGATGGGCCGACAAAAACAAGAATATTCGATGTTTTCACAGTTCGTTTCAAGTTATCATATATCTTTTAAATACCAGAGACTGACAAAATTTGTAGGCAGGCCTGTGTTTGGTTATTTTGCTTATGTAAAATATGTAAATGCTTTGTTTATAGTGGAAGAGCACTTAGTTATCCAGCTAGTTTCCAGGCACTCCACTGAAATAATCACAACTAAATGATCGATGTAAATGAAACAAAAAGTGTTTAATAAGAAACCTAACTGGCAAGCCAAGGCAAACCAGTTGGCTCAGTATACAAGCATGGTTGAGAAACTGAATTTGAACATGGTGAACCCAGAACAAATATACAGTCTCGGCTAGTGGCCAGAGTGGGACCCAAACTCGGCCGGGTCACCGGATTCTGATACCAAAGCTCTGACCACTCGACCATGCTCCTGGCTGCCTCCTCAAAGACCATGCTGCCTCCTGCTCATGATAACTGCGAAAATCGTCGCTACTCTAGTGCGTCCTTATTTTTGTCAACTTCGATTGAAAAAGTATTTTTTTCTGATCCAAATCGTGATGATTTTAATTTTCGTCCTACGTACCCCAATGAATGACGGACAAGAAAAATAAAAAACTCTAAAATTAAGAAATACGCAATGTATTTTCGCTGTAAAAATGGATAGTTAATAGTTTAA
This sequence comes from Telmatactis stephensoni, assembly GCA_029948255.1. Taxonomy (NCBI): domain Eukaryota; kingdom Metazoa; phylum Cnidaria; class Anthozoa; order Actiniaria; family Isophelliidae; genus Telmatactis; species Telmatactis stephensoni. Next base: position 160,523 of record JALIZF010001277.1, on the reverse strand, counting down.
AAATGAAATTATAGTAGTTAACTGACAATAGGCCAAAAAAAATAATAACTGAACTGAGAACGGTTAGCTAAAAGATTAAAAGCTAGAATTTAAGCTGTCTCCTCTGGGTCGATTTTCTCCCCGATCGAGAGAGAGAGAGAGAGAGAGACGACGGAAAAAATTTAGGGCTAAAAAATTAGTTATAAACGGACAATCGGGTACCTCTATATTGACACCCTCTGATCATTGCCATTCGAGAGACACATTCTAGTATATATGAAAGGGTAGTGATTAATCTATTTCATAGCTTTCAATTTTCTACATTTTTCCATGGGAGAAAACTGACTTACAAACCGCGAATGCCCCGTTTAAAAATCAACTAATTGTTAACAAGCATTCTATGTGGTATAGTACTTACAGATTTTTGTAATGAGAAAATCATGGCATTGGGAAACGCGTTTTTTCCCTAATATCGGCTGGACCTTAGTTTGAATTTTGCCTTCTAATCCGTCAATCATCAATTGGGGCTGGAGTTATTTTTGTCATCCAATAATTTACAATAATTCTCATTAGCAACGCAACGCTCGTAGATGATTGGCTGAGCTTTCAAAGATCAAAACTAGCCTCCGTTGTCATAACGACGATGTCCGGGAGCTTCCCGGGCAAATAAGAGAATTAACTTTTTAAACATAACACGATTTGGGCGGCTTGACAAGCTGTCAAGTGTTAGTTTCTAGCTCGCAAAAAAGTCATATGTAAATCTATATTTTAAGCTAAAGGAAATTTACACAAGGGAAGCAGGAAGCACGGTCGAGTAGTCCCCGGAGCGCGCGTCGGTCTCGCAATTCGGTGGTCCCGAGTTCGAGCCCCCGGTGTGGCCACTAGCTGAGGCTGAATTTGTTTGTCCAAACAAGAGAACAGTCCGGATACAAAGGCTAGCCTAGTTCCGGGTAGTCCTTACGGTTTAAATTCAGCTTCTCGGCCATGCCTGTAAATTGCCAAATGGTTTGCCTCCAGGGGGCGTGTTCTTCTTTATCTTTCAGGAGTATTTTTGTTAAAAACGCTAAAATGGTGTTGAAACTCGGCCACAAAGACGAAAGCGGCAAACATAAGAAATCTATGTCAAAAAAAGACACGATTAATGCGGCAGAATCTTGAAAAAAGGAAGAATTATTTATCGCTACATACATTTGCTATAAATATGCAAATATCGAGCTTGGGCTCCCTGTGATTGTTCGAAAGCTGGTTAGCGGTAATCCAGGGTTAACTTCAAAGGATTTCTTTAGGCTTAACCATGGGTTAGTGCTAATCCACTTTCGAACAACCGTGCGCTAGCCTCCTATATGTAGCCGCTCCTTTGTATCGTCACGTAGGGAGAAAGCGTTGCGTGATGACACAAACTCCGGAGCGGGTGCACAGGAGGCTACCGGGCCCTGGCGCAAGGCCGTTCAGGGATTCCTAGCGCAATTTCTTTTTCATTGGTATCATTTGAGTGGGGTGACCGTAAACTAGCTTTATAGCTAAGTCTTCTTCTACTATAAACAAATCATTGACATTTGACAAATAAGCTCGACAAAAGAACTCGAAATTGCATATTAAAACAGGCCCATCGCAAGCACATTGATAGGGGAGGTCTGATTTTCACCATATTCGGCTTGGATTAGGGAATGCTTCAGAATGACCTGTATAACAGTATAAGTATCAAAGGTCCAGCTAGCTTTTGGAAAGTGGAAAGAAAATTCTATTAGATAACTAGTATTTCAGGGAATTTGTTTTTCTACATTACGCAAAATTTGAAAGCATCAAGCTAATGTAAAGAGTTTATGTAGTTTTTTCATTGAAGACCAGAATTTTAAACCAAGAAAAATTAGAAAAGAGAAATAGAATTCACTATAAACAAAAGGGAAAGAAAAAAAAAGAAGTTGTTGGCGCAGGCAGGACTCGAACCCATTACCCAAAGAAATTAGTATGCTAATTTTATGCAAAACCAAAAAATCGGACCATGCATCCAGACAAATCGCTGAATCATCGCATGTTACGTATAGGATGGAGATTTCGGCCCCTTCCGCGCTATCCGGTAGAACGCAGCGAGCTTCGCAGTCAAAGAGGGAGGAAACAGTCGGATCCTAGGCCGTAAATGACTGAACCTTACCACTAGGCTAACTGGTCTACTGAGGGATTTGGAGGACAAAACAACCTAGTGTATTCTGTGAATTGGCTATCTATTGTTGTGCAAATTACGCGATCCCGTGGCGCAGTTGGAAAACCCTTGAACTGTGAAGCAATTGAGCAAATGTAAGAGCCGGGTTCGAAACCAGCTAGGGCCTCGATCTTTTCTTTTCTTTCTTTCTTTCTTTCTTTTTTTTTCTTTTTTTTTTCTTCAAAATATTACGAAAGAATAAATAGCAATGGTTAAAAATACGTCAGTTGTAAAAAGAAATCGTTAAAATAAATAGCTGAAGGTCGAGGTTTTGATAAAACCATAATTTATATAACCAGCATCTACCAAAGGTTAATTTCAAGAGAAATATAACATTAGTAGCCTAAGCTATAAAGCGGCTAGCGCTAATTTCTGTGGGACAGGGAGGGGGGAGGGGGGAGGGGGGGGGGTGGGTTCGAACCACCCGGCCCTTAGCCTGTAAAACGTCCCTCCTTGTGGAAATATTTGAAGTGGTTGTAAATCTAGGCCTCGGAAAAATAGAACACGATTTGGATTTACGAACACTCGTTAGTTATGCACGCTTTGTGTAACGGGGTCCAATGAGTTTCTGGTACAAATTAGAAATTCTCATCGTAAACTTTCGAACCCCACTAGAAACTTCATCATTTGAAAACGGCAAAAGTACAAAAATATTACTAAGGTATAGAAAATAATTGATGAGCAAATGCAACAACATTATTTCCATATTTCAAAATTTCTAATCTGAGGGTGTGGTGTGAGAAGCCGAAAAATAGTGTCGAGGCTTTAATAGACCGCCTTTTTCTTATAAGTCTGTATACTAGTGTACTCTCTACTGGACCCTACCACCATTTTTCAGTGTTGCGTCCATTTGCACTCGTCCCGTCAATACGGGTATTTAACGAACGTCAAGACGCAGACGGCTGACCTCCGTGGTTTTAGTTGGATTCCTGCGTTTATCGAGTATGCAGTTGGCAATCCGGTAGTAAATTTGTGTACCAGTTTGAAAATGACTATTCTTTGCTACACTGAAAGAAGGTGAGTAGCAAAGAAATGTCTTGTGACATCTTTGCTACAAAGAAGTTGAAATAAGTTGGAAAGGACCCGACAACGCCTACCTTTTGTCCACTGGTAAATCATGACGACGTACCAACATGATATCAAATTGTTAGAAAAATGTTGTTTCCCTGTAAAAAGTGACTTTTGTACTTCGGCTGTAACAAGGTTCGGGTCGAACGTTCGTGCATGAACGTGACAGGTCCAACGACAGGTAATCCGCTCTCGTACCGGAATAAACATTTAGTTTCATATTACGGAATAGTGGATTTCGTTCAAGCGGAATGGAATCTCCTACTATTACATATAAAACAGAACTATAGATTAATTAAGCAATAGAAAACTTTTTCCGTGTTTGCATAGCCTGATATAAACACGAGAGGGGTTGGGAGAATTCGAGACAGTTATGCAAACCCGAGACGAAGTCGAGCAAAAAACACAGGAAAAAGTTTTCTATTGCTTTTATAAAATGATTTTATTCCTCTAAAAATACTACAAAACGAATGATTGTTTACATCCATTTAATGATCAAAATATATGTTCTCAATACATTAACTTAACCATGGCATTTCATAACTAGCCAATCAAAACACGCGGTAGAAATCCAACTATTTGGCCATTTTCGAGCTAAAAATTTGGGAGACAACTCTTAGAAAACTTTCGCTAAAATGAGAGAAAAATGGTACTTTCTAAAGACAAAATAACTCTTCGTTTTCGTGAAAAGTTCTGGGGTATCGAAGAGAATGTTCTTCATTGAAAATTCTCGCCAACTTGATAGAAAACCAACGACTATTTTCTTGGACGTGGTGTAAAAGACGGCAACAAAAGCAACCACATTGTCGAGCCGACGAAGGGTCATTTTGTGCTTGGAAATTGCCGTTTATGAACCTGTGTGATGCCTGGTTATCTGGATAAGACTGAATTTTGTTTGAATTATATGGTTAGTGCCCGAATTTTATATTTTAGGCGTTGAACAAGAGATATATTTTTGCTAGTCTCGAGGTTCAGTGTTGTCCATTGTGGATGAAAAACAATCTTTTGCGATGAATGAGCTTGACTCTTCAGGCTCAAAGAAAACAATTCAGAACCGTAAACAACTGTTTCTCCTCATTTCCTGTAATTTTCTTGCATTGATTGTAAATATGATAATCCTATATTAAATCAAATGAAGAAAATTATTTGTTTTGAAAACGTTTTCATGCCTCCTATTTCGATGCTTTACAGCTCGCTAATTTCCTCTTGAGGTAGCCCAGCTGGCTCTGTTAGAATCCTTAGTGTAACGTTTGTTTGCCAATCATTGAACTATTTTAGCCTGTTAATGGAAACTTCCATGTTTTGTTGTTGTTGTTGTTGTTGTTGGTCTTTTCTATTTTAGTTCTAAACTATTTCATTCAAACACGGACATAAAAGATTAGAAATTGATTCAGTTTTAGTGAGCTGCCGGTCCCTTTTCCTAAAGAAAGGGAAAAGAAATAAAAAATGACACTAGTTTGCTTTGCTTTCTCAATTTGTTTTCTTATAAAATACACGAAACTTGTATTTTTAAGTTTTTACAATGGTCAACTTCAATTTTCAATCCAAATTTTTGGCGCAAAGCACAAAGATGGTGACGTCAAAACCGTGTTTACATACTCTCATGCAAACACACCTCTCAGCCAATCAAAGCGTGCGTAGTATCCTAGTTATTTTATAACAGTAAGATATCAAAGACAATAAAAAAGGTGCACAAGCTATGAAATTTTGAAATCAAACTAATCCCTCTAGTTTTGCCGAACTTTTGGGGATTATTTTTGCGAGTACTCTTCAATGAGACAATTTCACTTCCTTGATAAACACAGCGAGCTTGGCATGAATGTTTAGAGAACAATTTCTGTCAACATACCTTGCACGCGGTTTCAACTCACTCGTAAACAAACGCACGTGGGAATTTGCGCGAAAAAGTTCTCCTTTGGGGAGTAGGGTGGGGTCCCAATGTACCGAGGTGTGGCAAAATTCAGGAAAATAGTAAAAAACAAAAAGAATTAGGGGTTACTATAGTACAACGAAAAAGGTAGATAAGAAGAAAACGATGAACAGGGTTTGTATATTAATCACCTTTTCCATGACTATTTTTGATGAAACTTTAGCATTTGCAGGTTTTCTGTTATTTCCATAAAATGGATTACTTTTCAGTCCATTGTAAAAAAATTATTTCTCTCTTTTTTCCCAAAATGAAGCTACCATTTTTTCTCTCTCTCTTTCATACTATTTTCCATTATTTTCCATGCCCTTAATCTAAATTCCATGACTTCCTAGGCTTGGTAAATGAAATCATGAAATTCCATGACCCATACAAACTGATGAATGAGACATGAATCTAGGATGGTTCTTAACTAAATAACCTCAGAGCTTAAACCGTTGATATTAAACAAAAAATACAAGTGTTGCATCATCAATTCAATTTTAATAAAAATCATGTATAACATTTACACAAACAACAATTATAATTTAATAACTGGAAAATGGATTTCAAAATATGTATGAAACCTGTGACTTCAACAAGCATTGAAAAAAATTCTTATGGGAGGGAAAAAATGTAGCTGCTAAAAAGAATAGTTTTCAGTGATATCACTTTGTAATAATTATTTCAACTTAAAATTTCAATTTTTCTTTCAGAATTTCTTCAAGCTCCTTTTTGTTCAGAAAAATGAGTCTTATATATGCTTTTACCAATGAAAGTCATTCAAAACACTACTTCAATTTTATTTTTACAAAACAAACACATTACATAAATTCCTTTGGTTCACCCACCAAAGTCTAACACAATCACTAGTTTGTAGTTTGTATCTGTCTGCTCCTTAAATCTTCAAGACATGTCCATGGGTGCAGACACGCCTTTTCAGATGTCCCCTTTTGCAAGGAGATTCTTTGCACCCCCTTTCTTGTATGTACAATTTTGTCCAATGTTTTGCACTGTTCCACTAATGCAAGAGAACACCAATATGAGTACCTTTGGCCCTGAAAGAGGCCACAGTACTTAGTGTTCATGTTGAATTTGCTTTGGAGTCTATGAATGTTGTTTTTTGGTGATGTACAGTAGATATTTCTTGTCTGTAGACAACGTAGTTGTTGCTAATGTCCTTGAATTTGACACATGTCATTGGTGATTGGCTGTGGAAGGAAAAAATGCTGAAGAATTGTTTAGTAACAAAGAATAACAAACACTGTAATAGTATGGTGTTCCAAGCTGAATACTGGTATTGTAAATGAATCCAACTCAAAAATCTCACACTCAAGCCAACAAGGTTTTTAACATTCTATCTTCCATCCCACACAATCTCTACTTACCACCATGTTCCAAGTTGAGATAAAGACGTAATTCCTTTATTGTAATATGATTAGTATTAAATGTACTAAAATACTGTTTTATAAAAAAATGCACTGGTGATGACATAGTACCCAAAGTGCACACAAGACTCAGAGTGCTGTTTGTGGCACTATCTTGTAAACATTAAGCAAACTTCAAATCCTCATTAATTATTCACAAGGTAGCCAGCCAATTAAATACTCTGATTTTGACCATGTGATGATACTTGAAACCTGAAAGAGTCCTCCCAAGCAGTAACTGGAAGTCTGTTCCAGTGTCTGGTGGATTTGAACAAATTTGAATTCCAAGGACACTGGAACATTGTTGCAATTGGTTCTTAATTAGCAGTAGTTGACTTCGCCTATTTTTCTATGTAACACCTAGAAATATTAGCTCTTAAAAATCTAATAATTTGTCTAACTTTAACTTTAAATGCATTAAAAACGTTTTTAATTTTTTTTTATAAACCTACCAAGACTTGAACCCTGAACCCCTAATCTAGTATAATTGTCTTATCCATTTCCCTATTAAACCATGAATTTTTAGAAGTTCTATATTGAACAATTCATATGTAACTATTGGTTGATAGTGTATATTGTAATATACAGGTAATTATCTGGACAAAGATTTCTCCCAAATAATTTATGAAGATTTGAAGTCAGTCAAAGTCCTCCAATTCAGACTTGATGGGGTTTCAAGTTCCAAGTTTTGACTGTGCCTCAGACTGGAACTAATTGCGTGGACTTGAAACCCTGTCAAGTTTTCATTGTTGGAACTTTAAACATTACACAGCATCCATATTGAAACAGTTAAATTGGAATATGAAGTCAATGTTACTGAAATGCTTCAAAATAGCAAAGTAACCAAGAATAGAACAGAATGTATAAAACCAATTTTGTCAAGTATATTTTGCTAAAGCTCAGCTTAAATGACAGTCAGATATAAAACTTTAAGGTTCACTATTATGATATACAATAAACTTCAAGACCTTAGTCAACATCAATCATCAGTTCAAACATGACAAATTGTAGTGATGTTGCTCTGAGTACAGGCTGGTGAAGAGAGAGATCCAATCACAAATCATGAACCTATAGTCCAGTTTTGAAGATTTGGTTTACCTGCCACATACAAAGGAATTAGAAAAAGGATACACATAAAGTTTCTAAAGTTTTTCTGATTGTGAATAACTGAGCTTTCCTAGTATTCCCTAGAGTCCTATTTTAAAAATACAGCACATAATGCACGGTAGTCGGTCCAAGCCCACATAACCTCATCTTGATTCCTTTGTATGTAGCAAGTGAACTATATCTTGGAAGTCAGTGATTTTTCTTGAATTTATGGATCAGGGATATTTTAAAAAGCTATACATTTTAACTTTTCATGAGTCAAAACTTAAAGCTAATTTTCACAAATCATGGACCAGTTAAGGATCGCCGACATACCTTTTCACCACTATATAAGTAAACTATAATGAAGACATCTTTATAATATTAACAGTTTAAAGCAATTTTTTGTATGACTGTGAAATGGCGCTCTTCCGTGACTATGTTAGTGCTGTGATGTCTATAAAAACATTTGAAATTCCTGATGTGCCATGCTATAACAATGCCATTTTCAAAGTGCGCTATATTTAGGTATCTTGGACAATAATCTAATCCAAATTTCTTGTTAATTGTATAATAATATTGATACTCTTGAATATCCCAAAATGATTACATACAATATAATAAACATTAACAAATAAATTTAGTAGTATACAAAAATATAAAATATTTCTTTGATTAACTATGTTTTATATAAAGATGTAACAAAACAGATTGGTATAAATGAGATCAAGGTTTGCTCCAAGGAGAATCATATGAAGGGATACCCACGGAAAATGGCTCAAGTGACTTTCTAGATGATTCATCCATACAAGTTTTCATAGAAGTTTTGCACCAAAATGGTGTTGCTGGACTTCCCTGAGGTAAAATATCTTGCTACATCAATCAAAAGTCACTTAAACCATTTTTATTGAAAACCCTTCATATTATCTCAAACACTGCAAAATGTAAGGGAAATTTTGTGGACTACTCTTAGTTAAATAGAAGGGTACCTACAAAAAAAACTCAGAGACTTCTCAGATAGTAATATTTTGGCATACGCTGTAGGACAGTCAAATTATACCATTTTAAACCAATGATTTGAGAAATTGTCCAAGTCACTTAGGCTGTTTTGTAGGCAACTTTTCATTTATTCACTACTCTGCTTACGACCATTTTATTTGTATTGAAGTACATTTAAGTACATTTTGGCTCATAAAAATGACTTTGAACTCCCTTAGTTTTGTTGTGTTGCTATCTGTGATACAAGTAAAATGGTAACTAGTAAATAACGAAAGGTCTTGGGTTGGTTTTGGATTTCAACACATATAATTCTTGATTCTCTTCTTTTTTTTTCAATTAGTTAACTATAAATACCTCGATTAATGGCAAAATAGCTTGCCCTATACATATAAAAGTTCTTTTATAAATCACTTCCCTAGTAAAGTGTTCAAATACTCCTGTACATCAAGTCCAACCTTATTACATGCTTGGATGATTTCCTCTATGGAGGATTTGCCATCGCTGTGGACCATCTCAAACATGATGTACTGAAAGACAAAAACAATACATGGTAAAATTGAAGCAAATCACTTCTTTCCGTAGTTGTGATGTACAGAGAATTTGTCAAAGAGGATGCCCAACTCAGAAAGGGGGTTGTTAATGGTCTTTGAAAATCAGTCTTGCCAAAATTTGGCTTACAGCAACTATCTTGATTTTTAGTGGAAATCACAGTCTAGAAGTCCCACATGTAGGTATAGAGTACATTTCGTATGACTGTGAAAATGGCACTGCACGGTCATGGCATGGTTACGGCAGAAATCTCAAATGTTTTTATAGACATTACAGCACTGTCACGGCCACGGCACAGCACGGTCCGTTTCACATTCATATGAAATCTGCTTTAACAAATGTTTTAAAGACATTACAGTCTGGAAGTCCCACATATTGTAACAAATGGTTTACACAAAAGGACTTAAAACTTAAATGTGAGAACTGTGTTTCTGGCTTTTTAAGGTGTCTCAGCAAGGTTTGGAAATACCATTAATTACTCCTACATGTATTATGATTATATTGTTATCAACTTTCTATCATGATGTTGTCCATGACGTTACACAATAATTGATATATTCATCTTTTCATGTCACATCAGCATGTATATAATCTCTCGTTAATTTTCAGGTAAGAGAAAAACCTTCCCAAAAGTTATTATGAAGCTATGACACTGAAAACTGACAGCTACAAATATACTATTTCAGCAAATAATTGCACCAAGAATGAATAAAAGAGATTGTAGTTAAGAATCCAGGTAGATTTACATCTTTCCATAGAGTAGCAGCAAATGGCAGTGCTTCTGTAGACTGTTGGTACAACTTGTGAGCCTAACAACAAACAAACCAATAGGCTTTACTTCAATCTGATTGAAGAGCTACAAAAGTGTGCACAACTTGTTGAGACACTGCCCCCTTTTTGGCCTTAGATTAGCCACGCCTCTTTTTGACTCCCCCTTCCCCTGGGAGATTCCTGCTAGGTCCAACACCTAACCCAACCAACATTGTGTCAGGGGAGGGGGGGGGGAGGGGGAGGCTTGGAATCTATGCCCGTTCCAAGAGCTACATGGTGGGTATGAAATGAAATAACGTCAATTTTAGGGGTGACATTTGCATTGGAGCAAGTGTGGCTCAGTTTACTAGTGTGCGGTGTCCCAAGCAAGAGGTTGGAGAGTTCAATTCCCAGTAACCTCACACACTTGTTTCAACTTCCTTCCATTCAGTGTAGCTTTAGTTATTAGTTATGGATCATTGATGGAGCAGGGGGGGGAATTAGCACACCACTGTGAAAATTTTGCCCGTGGATGTGACTAACCTCCTTTATGTGATTCCTTTGTAGATTCAGGGAAATAATTCTGCAGAGTAAAATGTAATGGAAACAAAATGATGGCCAAAATCCAGAGTAAAAAATGAAAACATATCAAAATATTTACATCCATTCAATAGTAAGACCTATTAAATGAATAAATAAATCAATGAATGGATGAATGAGAGGAATGAACAGTCAGTTGTCCACTACAATTAGAACAAAGAATGTGATTTGTTGAACAAAGAAACAAACAAAAAACAGATAACAAGTACAACAAAACACATTGTTTACCATAATCCACACATTCTTTGCTTTGCATGAACAAATCATGAGCTTCATTCTAACAGTAGTGGTTGACCAGAATGAACAGATAAATGAATGAATGTTTAAATGTAGCTATTTTAAAAGAGATATCCAGTATGAAGCCATCAGATCTCCTTGCAAAATAACAACAATTATAATAAATATGAACTAAGAACCCAATAAAATACTTTTGTATGATAGACGAATGGTACAATGAGTAAAAGAAAGAAAAATAAAATATAGAGAAAAAGGGAAGTAAGCAAAGACAAATAAAATAAAATGAAAATAAATTAATAATGTGATAGATGATAGAATTCATGGTTATTATGTACATTTTCCACATTGTAATACACAAAGGCTTTTCTGCCAGAAATACAGCAGCTATTTTAACAGCCTGGTCAACACATCCCAAATTAACTTCATGTTCACAAGCCCTAGATGTAAAAGAAAATATGTTGGTAGTAATAATACACTCATTGAGACAAAGAGAAAAAAATTTGAGGCGATTATTGTAGTTGTGTGGTGATTGGCAATTGTAGAGAGGTGGTCATTGTAGAGAGGTGGTCATTGTAGAGAGGTTGTCATCATAGAGAGATGGTCATTGTAGAGGTGGTCATTTGAAAGAGGTGGTCATTTGAAAGAGGTGGTCATTGTATAGAGGTGGTCATTGTTCAGAGGTGGTCATTGTAGAGAGTTTGTAGATAGGTGGTTGTCTTGGAGAGTGACTACCTTATGGCTAACTGCAAGTTTCCTGGATATGCTTTGAGGTACTTGGTATAGACAGCTGACCACAGTGATTGAGGTAGACATCCAAGGTATAAGTTAATAACCTGTTAAAGTATGTGTATGTGTTAAGCCTGGTTTTTACTAGCGACATGAGAATAAGTACAAGCAACATGCACAGACAGTATTGCAATCATCACATAGGTGTGAGAAAAGACCAGCACTGCTAATGAGCATTGCATTACTGAGTCTGTGTATGCTGCTTATATTTGTGCTTATCTGAGCCTGCCTAAGTTGTTTCCACTTCTGCCTCTGCCACTCATTATTGTGTAAATCAAAAAAACCATGGGCACCTAGAAGTATTTCAGGAAGGTCTCTCGACCATTGATGATCTCGATCGTTATCTTTGAGGTTAGAGAACCATTTCTAGATCTGATTGGCCAAAAAACAACAGACACATTCCTGAGATATTTCTAGGTGCCTACAATTTTTTGATCCATGCAGTATCACCTGGCCTTACCAAACCTTAATACTGACCATAAGAGTTGATCAGTATATTGACTGCAATGTCTAACCTTGTTGTGAAAGCTGTAGTCTTGCCAAGATTCTGAGGTTGAAAATGGTAGTGATCTACTTGAGCTTACAGACATCAGGCATCTACTGATCAAGTCATCCAAGGATTTCAAAGAAGATGGATCTGTCGTGGTTTGTGCCAGTTTTGACTTCTTATATAATAAATACTCTAACCATACAGTCTGAGCATTCTTGGTGTTCAATATGCTATGAACTGCAGTCTCATAGGTTGATTCTGTAGTCAGATTGTATTGCAGGCACAATGGCGATATGTTGGGGGCCAATTCTAGAAGTAAACTGGTGGGGGAAAGAAAAATAATAAATCAATTAAAGGATCAGGAGGGAAGAAAAACAAAGTGTCTTCAAAGATCAGCACTGCCTAAATACAAGAGAGTTTTCCAATTTACAGGCTCTGACACTAATAGAACCAGATGCTGAAATGAATAATCTTCAGTGAGTTTCAACACAACTAATCATTCCTCTAGCCGTTTGCCATGCTGAATTGGGTAATCCTTGTCACATGAGTGATTTGGCCTACTTCTTATCCAAAATATTGAAAGTTGGCTATTCATATACTGTCCATTGGGGAAGGATTTAGGGGAGGGGTGCAGGGGTGCACACATCCCCTCCTGAGATGACACTGGACTTTTTCTTCTCAATACTTTTCCACTAAGAATGTTCTCTGGATCCTGGACTGTTCCCATCTCTTTAACACAACACCCCGTTCTATAGGATATTCCTGGATCTGCCCTAGTATACCACTCACCAGTAACTTAGCCACAAATACAGTTCATCTCTGTTGGAAGGTTTAGCATTATCTACCAATTGTAGCTGTTCACTATCATATGGCAAAGGCTGATTCAAGAGTTTTCGGTAAAGCTTGATTGGGTCAACCTCTGTAGCAGAATCTTGGCTATTATCTTTTTTAGGAGCTAAATATTTAGACTTGATATTGTTTACAAGAACTTCTACTGCACTGGATGCATTCCCCTGGAAGATAAAAGTAGATGTACACATAGTATCAAAGGTGTGACTGCAGGAGTGCATTTGAGCTCAACCTTTCACTGCTGATGAGTTAAACTCACCTATGAGTTAAACTTACCTGTTCAAGATGAATACGAGCCATGGTATAAGATAACTCACAGTCATTAGAACACTTCTTTAAGCCCTCACTCAACACTGCTAATGCCTGTGTTGGGTTTCCTGTGGATTCCTCTAGAGCTTGTAGACATTGCCAAAGTTCAACCAACATTGGAGTACTTTGAAGTAATCTTCTACAGATTCCCTTGGCTGATTCCACTCTGTTGTGAGCTCTTTCTAAGGAGAGAAGATTTTGGTAGAGAGGAAGACACAGAGCAACTTTGGACATTGTCTTGTCTTTGTAGGTACAAGAACGTAGTGCCTCTGAAAATAGAAATTAAAAAAAAAATTGAGAAAATGATGATTTTAATAATGAAAAATCTTAAAATAAATACTTGTCTACAAATTTTGTCTAAGAGCCAGAGTTTCTTTAACAAAATATTTCTATCAACTTTGCCAGACTTACTGACTGGTACATGCCAGTTCTTAGCAATAGTTGGAACCAGTCTGAAGAAATGAAGTAGAACTAAAGAACTAGTCATTCTGGTTGGCCAGTTCCATTAAAATAATGGAAAATGTCCTTGTTCCCCATAAGTACAGAGAAGGGAAAGAGGGGAAATTAATTCAACTATGTGAGTTACCATTAAAACACATGTAAATAATGTAACCTAAAATCACGTACCATGAAACAATGCTAACAGCTTCTCACTTGAAGCCTTGGTACCACCACATGGTTGCCATGGAAACACAAAATGGTCCTTAGCAACCATTCTAGATGGCTGACTACACTTTGGATCAAACCATGCACTAGGTAGTCTGTGGAACTCAAACACGTGAATATAACCTAGCCACACCAAGGAGAGATCCTGTGGAGAAAGTTTAGTAGAAAGCTTGGGAATTTCATCCGTTGTTGATGATTTCTTCTTTGCAATAGCAATCATGAAGGTAGACAAAACAGTTTTGAATCTTCCAGTGTATAATTCAAGCTGCACAAGATACAGTAATGACTCTAAAATATGGTGAGAATTGAGGTCTGTTGTTGTCTCCTGTTGTGCCAAATGGTTTATAAGCCTGATACAAACTGCTTTCCTTTCATGGTAAGTATTCAAAGACTCTAGGTAATGCCACCAGATGTGATATGAAGGGGTGAAGCCAATGGCTTGTTCACAGAGTTCTTTATGCTCTTCTGGGCTTCCTTGAGTGTAAAACAACTTGAGGTATTCTAACCACAACTCCTGTAATTTAAGTGTGAAATATTTGCATTAAAATAGGAGACCAACATAATGCAGCTCTGTTTTGCACTTCCACTATATCCTAGAGCAGTTTTCGCACCAATGTGAAATGGACAGTATGGTGTTTTAACCGTATTAGTGGCATGTCTATAAAAATATTGGAAATCTCTGCTATAACTATGCCGTACTGTGAACATTCCATTTTCACAGTCATACAAAAACTGCTCAGTCTATAATGATGATGATGATGATGATGATAATGATGACCATATATTAACCTCTGATGTAGGATTAGCCTCTAGTCCTCTAGATAATGTATTGAGAGACTGAATAATGCCTATATCTTGATCTTCCTCATCTTGGCTCTCCTGCATATTTTCAGTTTTTTGGCATAACTGTAGTCTTGAAAGCTTAATCCAAAGTCCTACATTGGATGGAGATTCTTCTAATGCATCTGATAAAGTCTTTAAACTGTTGTAAGCTTCTGAGAAATAACGGACCTCCTGACTATAATAGAGGACAGAATTCCATAGATTAATTTGTGTAAGTGAGCGGTTTCAGAGGTGTCAGTGTTTCAAGGTGTCAGATAGTGGTTGGTAAGGTGTCAGTAAGTGGTTGGTGAGGTGTCAGATAGTGGTTGGTAAGGTGTCAGTAAGTGGTTGCTAAGGTGTTACCAAGTGGTTGGTAAGGTGTCAGTAAGTGGTTAGTAAGGTGTCAGTAAGTGGTTGGTAAGGTGTCAGTAAGTGGTTGGTGAGGTGTCAGTAAGTGGTTGGTAAGATGTTAGTAAATAGTTGGTAAGGTGTTAGCAAGTGGTTGGTAAGGTGTCAGTAAGTGGTTGGTATTGTGTCAGTAAGTGGTTAGTAAGGTGTCAGTAAGTGGTTGGTAAGGTGTCAGTAAGTGGTTGGTGAGGTGTCAGTAAGTGGTTGGTAAGGTGTCAGTAAGTGGTTGGTGAGGTGTCAGTAATTGGTTGGTGATGTGTCAGTAGGTGGTTGTATAAGGTGTCAACAACCAGTTGGCAAAGTGTCAGTAGATGGTAGAGATATGGCTATTTTTAATAAACTAGTAAGAATAAACTATTCCAAAACTCACCATTCTTGACCAGCAACATTGCCATATTCTTTCCTTTTTTCCTCCTTTTTCACATACTGAACTCCTCTGCCTTTATCAACTGTTCCACTCTCCTCAAGTTTCTGAGCAGGTTTCTTCTGTTTCCACAGCAACAATGAATGATTATTTCCTCTTATATAATAAGGTAGAAACATCTTGCTTTCCTTTCTTACATGGTTTACTAACAACAGATACAATTCATCCATTGAAATTTTATCTTTATATTGTTTGGTAAACTTATTGACAAGTGATTTGATCTTCTCCTCTGCAACATCAGCATTCAATGTATCTTTATCAGTGATAGAATATGCAGCAATATCTCTCATGATATCATCTCCACTGGGACTATAATCTCTTTTATGCTGGTACTGACAATCTTCATCATTACATGTTCCTTTGAGATCATATTTGCATAGAGGAATGGTAGGGTCAAGTTTGTTTGTGTACGACAAGGATTTTAACAATAGGCCAGCTTTGGTACGGAAGTATGGAGATAATCTAGACAAAACAAGTGAAGTATATTACAGAGAGAAACTCACTATAACAGTTTAAATCTTTAGGTAAACCTCTACAGATTTCTGCATTGATTATTACAAACACTGAACTTGCACTGGGCCTGGGTACCAGTCTCTGTGTTTAATACAAATTTCATAAGAAATAAACCCCAGAACGTGAAAAAAGCACATCAAAGTATTATACAAGAGTCAGGACCAATTATTGGACCGATAGAGTAGATTTCGTATATATGACTGTGAAATGGCATGGTCACGGCATAGTCACAGCATGGCACTGTTACAGCAGGAATTTCGACTATTTTTATAGACATTATGGTACTGACATGGTCATGGCAGTACCACACAGTGCCATGCAGTACATTTCGCACTCATACGAATACTGCTTTATTTTCACTGCAGTAAACCTTTCACAGATTCATAAAATAACAAGGGAATGTATGGTTTTAAGACAGACAGTACTGGGTGACTTTTATGTGACAAAAACAAAATCCTGGATTATAGAGGATATATATTGTAAAGTTGTAAAATAATTGTACCTGTAAGATTTAAAGTATAATAAAACACTCTCATATAACCCCACAGGAATACTTCCATCTTCTTCTACTTCATCTTCCATTTCATTCCTTTCTTTTGGTTTACTTGCACTACTAAACCAGTCAATGGTCGAGGCTTGTATATCAAGCACTGGTGTAATGTTGGGCTTTGTTTCAAGCCATATACATTTGGCAACTCTCTTGTGGATTGGCTGGGGGACTTCTGATGTCACTGAGGGAAATACAGCACCCTTCTTTTCCTTTTCAGCCTACAGCACAATACAATAGGTAAAAATTTTGTGTTTGGACAAAATGTCCTGGTACAAGAATATTTATATCCATGTAAAAGGAATCAAATGTGCAAGTTACCAATAAATTACAAAAACATGTTCAAAACTAAACATTACTTATCAGGCCCCCATTTCACAAAGTGTATGTAACTTATGAGCACTCATTAAGTTGTATGTAACAGATATCTTTATTGTAAACTAAAGGAAATTTGCTTATTAAATAGACTTGAAAGAAGAGAGACATTGCAGAACAAAAACGTTTTGCTTTTAAAAATTAAAGGCTGAAATAGTTGTAAAGCCTCTGAAAAACACTGTCTTCTTTGGGATTTATAAGTAATTTCACTCTGAAGATGGCAGTCATACTGCCAAAACATGCCAATCAAAAACTTAAAAAGTGTCATTGATTCTTTCTTTGAGATTTATGAGCACTTGTAAGTTACATTATTATGCTTTGTGAAACAGGTGCCAGAACAATTGATAGGAAAATTATTAAAGTCATACACTGTGACTACCAAGTCTTGCTGAACCACGAAGTCAGACAATGTTGAGTTTTGAGCTGAAGCAAACAACACCTACCTGCAGTGTCTTCACATAATCCAGTTGCTTCCCATCAATCCTGAACTCCAAATTCTTCACATCTTGACTACTCTCGCTCTTTGAAACCCCAGCAGATTCCTGATCAACTTTCCTGGAATCCTCCAATCTTTCACTTGATTTAACATCTGCATTATCACCCTTTCTATCTACAAGTTCTTTATCA
Organism: Telmatactis stephensoni; assembly: GCA_029948255.1. Lineage (NCBI taxonomy): Eukaryota > Metazoa > Cnidaria > Anthozoa > Actiniaria > Isophelliidae > Telmatactis > Telmatactis stephensoni. The sequence goes on along the minus strand of JALIZF010001277.1, from coordinate 142,906 downwards.
GCTGATTCCAAGTTTTTGTTTGTAGATTCAGTTTGAGTTTTGGATGGTGTTGCTTGAATGTTTGTAGATGATTTACTATACTGGCTGAGTTTCTCTGCCAGCTCTTGCTCTAGTGCTTTGAGTCTTGCTTTCTCCTGAGCTATTATTTCTGCAATGGCCTGTTTTCTTGGAGAAGCTTTGACAGATTGGCTCCTGGGAGGTTCTAGTCTGGCCTTCTTTATAGTCTAAGAAAATGAAAAATAATATAAACAATATAGTGTAAAATGAATGTCAACAAAAAAGAATGTCAACACACAAAATATTATAGCTGGAGCTTCGGATCACGTAATAATAAACCACTTCTAGGAAATGTCCTCATTCATTCATTTATTCATCCATTCAAAAGTGAGCATTGTTTACTGTCTACTGAAGTTTTCATAGTCTGACAGAATCTGTTCAACAAATGATATAACTACTAAATCTTATGTTTAATTATAATAGGTGTTATTTATCAGTTGTACTATTGTATATGTAATAGTCTTGAATTTTATCAGGCCTCACTGTTAATCGAACCTTGCTCTGTGGTGTTGGCCATGCCATTCCAGTGGGAGTGGCTAAAGCCATGTAAAGAAAGAAAGAAAGAAAGAAAGAAAGAAAGAAAGAAAGAAAGAAAGAAAAGAAAGAAAGAAAGAAAGAAAGAAAGAAAGAAAGAAAGAAAGAAAGAAAGAAAGAAAGAAAGAAAGAAAGAAAGAAAGAAAGAAAGAAAGAAAGAAAGAAAGAAAGAAAGAAAGAAAGAAAGAAAGAAAGAAAGAAAAGAAAGAAAAGAAAAGAAAAGAAAAGAAAAGAAAAGAAAAGAAAAGAAAAGAAAAGAAAAGAAAAGAAAAGAAAAGAAAAGAAAAGAAAAGAAAAGAAAAGAAAAGAAAAGAAAAGAAAAGAAAAGAAAAGAAAAGAAAAGAAAAGAAAAGAAAAGAAAAGAAAAGAAAAAAAGAAAAGAAAAGAAAAGAAAAGAAAAGAAAAGAAAAGAAAAGAAAAGAAAAGAAAAGAAAAGAAAAGAAAAGAAAAGAAAAGAAAAGAAAAGAAAAGAAAAGAAAAGAAAAGAAAAGAAAAGAAAAGAAAAGAAAAGAAAAGAAAAGAAAAGAAAAGAAAAGAAAAGAAAAGAAAAGAAAAGAAAAGAAAAGAAAAGAAAGAAAAGAAAAGAAAAGAAAAGAAAAGAAAAGAAAAGAAAAGAAAAGAAAAGAAAAGAAAAGAAAAGAAAAGAAAAGAAAAGAAAAGAAAAGAAAAGAAAAGAAAAGAAAAGAAAAGAAAAGAAAAGAAAAGAAAAGAAAAGAAAAGAAAAGAAAAGAAAAGAAAAGAAAAGAAAAGAAAAGAAAAGAAAGAAAAGAAAAGAAAAGAAAAGAAAAGAAAAGAAAAGAAAAGAAAAGAAAAGAAAAGAAAAGAAAAGAAAAGAAAAGAAAAGAAAAGAAAAGAAAAGAAAAGAAAAGAAAAGAAGGAAGGAAGGAAGGAAGGAAAAACAAATCAAGACAATCAACTCACCATAATATCAGAATCATCAACACTTCTTTTCAAAGTAGTACCACTTCCACGTTCTCCTTCATTAGATTTGAGTTCTTGTGCTTTAGGTGCAGGACTGTTTGATTGATTGTTGTTGTTTTTATTCTCATTTTTATTATAAAACCCAGGATTTTTACGCATTGCTGACACAACACTTTTCATTCGTAACATTTCTTCTTCCATATTACGACTAAGAGTTTGTCTTTTGGATACTCTGTCTTTAACTAACATGGCCTATTGAAGTCAAAAATATGATTGTCAAATATGTACAAGTTTTAATGAAAGGTGGGCACTGGTAGTCTATCATGGGTCATCATTCATCATGATTGTAATAATAAAGCATACTTATTCAACTGTGATTTTTAGTCAATGAATGCAGTGTTTCAACTGCAACTGCTACTCTTTATCAGGCAACAGTGTAGACTGAATGACTTCTTGCCTACACACTAGGTGGTTGGTCAATTCAACAGCTGCTGTGATTCCTAACGGTCAGTTGACACGCCTCTGGGATTTTGATGCCGCTGTCTCTGTTGATGTTGCTTGGGTGCAATCAGATCTGAATGGCTTCTTAGACATGGTGTGTGTGTACCAGTGTTGATCATGATAGATGCTCTTGACTTCTTTCTAGTCAGTACAATGGCTGGTCTTGTTGGCATGTTTGATACCACAGAGGTCTGGGTGTGGACAGGCATATGTCTCCTTTATGACTGTCAACTCAAGCCACCAACAAGTATAAAGGCAAGAATTCATCCACTCTGTACCATAAAGACTAGTAGTCACAGTTAAAACATCACATTCATTAACTAATAAGCATAATCGTGAGACAATCGAATAAGTATCCTTTATTATAAGAGCAACAATGATGAGATCAGCTATAGCAATGGCTCACCTTTTCATGTAATTTCTTGATCATAACTCTATTGCTTAACATTGCTTTCTGTTGAGCTTCCAATTGCTTCTTAATCCTGGCAACCTTAATCTCCTGTTCTTCGAGTAATGTTGTCTTCTCACTCAAAACAGTTGTCATCTTTGCTAATCTGCTCTGGTCTTCACTCAGAGATTTTCTGGAACATGAGACAAATATTGGTAACATTCACTATATATATGTACCACATTTCATTTTACAACATTTGAGCAAAATCATGTTATCTGAGTGGTTGAAAACTGTTGTCAACAAGATTGTTGCTGACTACTGCTATTGCTGCTGCTATAATTGCTATTGCCGCAATACTATTGCTATTGCTGCTGGTTTTGTTGGTGGTAGTCATTCTGTTGTCCCATTTGTCACCTTTTGTAAGCACAGATAATAAATTATCATTGTTGGGAAAAAAAAGGAACCACAAGCAGTTTTCCACTGTCTGTATTCTTATCAACAATGGATGACAAAAAAGAGTTCAAAACTCATTCAAGTGGATCAACAAGCACAATGAATGTAGACAATAGAAAACTGCTTGGGGTTTAGAATCTAGAATTCTTTACCTAGTTTTTTCTAGTTTTTCTTCATATGTTGTAATTTTCTGTTTCAGCTCTACCACTTCACTGCTTTCTTGAAAGGTCTCCATTTTTTCTTCTCCAACATCACTTTCAGATTTTGTTTCTAAAAATATGAAAAGAAAATGACATCATTCAGTTCACTTATACAATCTCTCAGCTACATGTAGTCTCAACTAGGACGGCCAATGGGCTACCATGCTTGTAAATCCAACACAATGTTCACAGTCACACAAGTAGGCTGAATTTTTACCATTGATTAGGAAAACTGGTAGCCAATCAGCCTGTCCCCAGACTTGTATAACATGATGCCTAAAGCTGGAAACACACAAGTCGATTTTGAACGTTTGTTGGAGCAATTTTGATTGTCGCCAAATTCGTTGGCGATTTCTGTTTTGTCATGGAGTGAACACACTATATGGTTGACGAATAATCGCCAGCAAATTTGATGGCCAATATCTGACATGTCAGATATTGGCAATTTTGATCACTGGTCAGCTGATCAACATTGCTCTTGAAAATCATTGTCACAGCAGCAGACACACATGACAATTTTCGACCAAAAATCACAACCAAAAATCACTCCAACAAGCGCCTAAAATTGCTTAGTGTGTGGTTGGCATAAGAATACAAAATAATGGTTGTAAGCAGTTCCCTATACCTGTACATGTACAGTATGTATTGTATATACCTTTATCTTGGCTGATATCTGAAAGAGGCTGTCTTTTTCTTCCTTCATGTAGTGCAAGTTGTTCTTTTAATCGCTTATATTCTGCTCTTCTTTCTTCTGGTAGGTGAGACAAAGCATCTGGGGTTTTTGGTACTGTCAAGGGAACTTCCTTAGGGGCTTGTGGTTTGGGCTTGGAGTTCTAAACACAAATAAATTATTGTCAAATTACTTAGTTGTACCATTCATAGGCACCCTAACACCAATTATGAAAGCTTTTTTGAATATCTTTGTAATTGTTTAGAAAAAGTAAACAATGAAAACAAATACTGTGTTATTATGGGAGATTTTAACATTGACTTATTAAATACTTCTCATTCAGCAACTGAAGAATTACTAAACACTCTTGAAACGCATTTCTTTAGCCCACATATTTTACAGCCAACTCGAATCACTCACCATTCAGCAACCCTTATTGACAATATATTTTTTAACTCCATTACACATCATACTATTAGCGGTAATATATACTATGACCTCACCGATCATTTACCAAATTTTTTAATTATCAATAAATTTTCAGCTCTTCCCAAGCAATTCAAAATTTACAAAAGGGACTACTCCCACTTCAACGAATCGGACTTTCTTGAGGAAATTAAATCAATCGATTGGAATAAGGAACTGTCACACTTTAATGATCCCTCTGGGAGGTTTGACAAATTCTATTCGACACTGTCTAGTATTGTCGATAAGCATGTTCCGTGTAAACAATTAAGTATAAAAGACATTAAACAATTATCCAAACCCTGGATAACAAAGGGGTTAAGAATATCTATCGATGTCAAAAACAATTTATATAGGAAGTATTTAAGAAATAGGTCTTTGTATTATCATAATAAATTCAAAACGTATAGAAATAAGCTGAACCACTTGATAAAAATAAGTAAGTCTTGCTATTACAAAAAGTTTTTTGCCGATAATAAATCTAATCTCAAAAATACCTGGAAAGGTATTAGAGAAATTGTTGGATATAAACGTGGTAATTCAAATGTTCCTTCGAAAATAATTACAATCGATAAAGTTGAGCTTACAGATTGTAAGGCAATCGCAAATGCCTTCAATGAGTTTTTTACTAACATTGGTAGTTCGCTTGCAAATTCTATTCCTCCAACATCAAGATCCCCTTTTGACTTTATGCCACCGCCTACAGCACAAAGTTTTCAATTCTCGCCAATCTCTACAAATGAAATTGAGAAAGAAATTGACAATCTGAGTGTTAAAAAATCTACAGGCCCCTATAGCATCCCAATATATTTGCTAAAAACAATTGGCAAATTGATCTCGAAACCCCTTTCAGATATATATAATACATCTCTCTCTAATGGCTTAGTTCCTGATAGTTTCAAGCTAGCTAGTGTGATTCCCGTATTCAAAAAAGGTTCGCACCTAGATGTAAATAATTACCGCCCAATTTCGCTGTTATCGATATTTAATAGGTTACTTGAAAAACTAGTTTTCAATAGGTTACTAGACTTTGTAAATAAAAACAATATTCTCTTCAATAAACAATTTGGCTTTCGACCTAAACATTCTACCCTTCAAGCTATCTTATCGATAACGGATAAAATTCAATGTGCCGTCGAGGAGGGTGCGTATTCGTGTGGCATCTTCCTCAATTTGAGCAAAGCATTTGATACGGTTAATCATGGGATTTTATTGCAAAAACTTGATCATTATGGTATACGAGGAACTGCTCAAACTTGGTTTTTTTCTTATTTAAGTAACAGAAGACAATTTGTATCTCTAGGGAATACAAAATCTGACGAGACTTCAATACATTGTGGTGTTCCCCAAGGTTCAGTCCTAGGACCGATCTTGTTTCTCTTGTACATAAATGATTTTCAAAACTCATCCGATATATTTGACTTTCACCTTTTTGCTGATGACTCCAATCTTTTCTACATGAATAAAAACTTGCATTCTCTAGAAACAATTATTAACAGTCAATTGCAACGAGTTAATAGCTGGCTCTGTGCAAACAAACTTCTACTGAATGTTGATAAATCAAAGTTCGTTGTTTTTCACCCAGTGCAAAAGAAAATCGTTTATGATATACGTCTGCAAATTGACAACAAATACATTAAACGTGAAACTGAAATGAAATATTTAGGAATAACTCTAGATAGTCATCTTAATTGGAAGTCCCATATATCATTTGTATCGAGTAAGATAAAACGTAGCATTGGCATAATATGCAAAGCCAGACATTATGTAAACTTAGACATCCTAGTCAATTTATATTATTGCTTAATCTATCCATATTTGATTTACGGTATTGTTGCATGGGGTCACACGTATCAATCAACAATCAATCCTCTCCTTATTCTTCAAAAGAAATCATTACGCCTAATGACTTTTAGCAACTTCGATGCTCATTCAAATCCTATTTTTCTAAAATTAAAAATCCTTAAGTTCCCAGATCTTGTTTTTATTTACACGGCTCTGTTCATGTATGACTATGACTCAAACAACTTGCCTAGTACCTTTGATTCGTATTTCTTGCAGGTTAACCAAAAACATCGGTACAGTACTAGATTAGCATCAAAAAACAGCTATTCTTTACCAAAAATTAAAACTAATTATGGAAAATTCAATATCAAATTTTGTGGTGCAAAAATTTGGAACTCAATAAACGAGTCTACAAAAAAATTAAGTAGGACAAAATTTAAGGAAATGCTTAGCAACGATTTGCTCAAGACCTACGTCGATTAGTATTTCAATCGATGTTGGTCTAATGATATTCCTTATACTCTCGCTATCTTAAATACAAACTAATTCGCACTAGTTAAGTACTATCAACTTTGATTAATTATATAGTTTCATCAGAGGTTGATAGTATTTAAGCGGTGACTATCAACCTTATTATAAATATAATATATACAATCATTCTAATTAATATCAACTTGATCCATCTACATTTGTATGTATTTTTCTATAGAAGTTCTATCTTGTATTTTGTATGTTTTTTTTCCCCTACATTTTCATCTTTTTGTCATAATAATCCATCTGACCATAATAACTGTAATAACCAAAATGTAAGCCACCTATCTCGGTTAGCCAGATATGGTTATTATAGGTGGCTTGTACCTAAATTTCCGTTTTATGTTATATTCATGTAAAATATTTATTCATGTAATTGTGGTACTAAATAAACATATTGTTGTTGTTGTTGTTGTTGTTATTCATGGACAAAGGGGGATAAAGTAAGACTGATAGAGTTTCCAAGCTTAAATGTTTTCCTACACACTATTGTTTACACAGGAAAGAAATAATTATCAATTCCCAACTTGGGGTTTCCCTGGGTCTAAACTGGGAATCTAATAATAATAATAATAATAATAATGGTTTATTGTCATACAAAATGGCACAGCTACGTGAAATACTTTGTATTTACAAATATATAACTAATGAAATATATAGAGAATACTTCATGGAAAGTGCACGCGTACGGTTTTTATTCACGAGTTGTGAAGTATCGTAAAATGAATGAGCGAGGAACGAGCGAGTGAGTTTTATGATACAAAACAACGAGTGAATAAAAACCGTACAAAGCACTTTCCATGGTGTTTTCTGTTTATCATATACAAATCGAGATTTCTATAAATTTTTGTCGTTTTGCTGTGAATATGGATATTGCTTTTCCACGGTCAAGATTTTGATTTCAAAAGCACAAAAATCTCTAGAAAACAAAGTTTAAATAACAAACAGACGTCAAGCCAAAACAAAACTAATATGTATTTGTATCTAAAGTGAATTACAGTATAAAATTATAATTCTTTTCAGTGTAAGTTCGACTTTTTGCTCACTGACAGGTGTTTGTTTACAAAACGAGCAAAGACAATGCGAAGAATTTGAGTTCATTCAAAGACAAACTTACGGTCAAATTCACGCCCGTTAAACATACCTGGCGTTTCAAATGTCCCTCAAAACTTGAAATAAATTATCTTGAACTGGAATTATCACTGTTTTTCTCTAAGCTTTTGCATGTTGAAAGAGCTCATTTGGACTAAATTTCCATTCAGCGACTCTGAAACTGCCGGTCGTGAATCCTCCTTCGTTCTTGCCGCAGCACAGCGCGCGAGGTTTTGAAAATCTTTTTCCCCATAGAGTTCTTATTTTGCATGACATCGATGACTTTTGTGATGAATGAGCTTATCTGCTTGAATTCTTACTGAATAAAGATTAATTGAACAGCCAAGACTGAAAATCCTTCGATAAAAAGTGCTGAGAGGAGCCAGTTTGAAGAAAAATTTTCATCAGGAATGAAGTCGCTTCTGATTGGACGTATCGTTTTTCTCACACGTGAAAAAAAGCGATACGCGGCTTCTGATTGGACGTATCGTTTTTCTCACACGTGAAAAATCGATACGTGCATTCTGATTGGCGGAGATTGGTAAACAAACGAAAATCTATTGAATGGCTTTTTCTGTGAGTAAATCTCGATATGTATATAATAAAAAATATGTAAATATGAATTCGTATAAGACAAGGTAAAAATATAAATAATTGTATAGATATTTTATTGGTTGAAAAAGACAGTCATCGACGGAAAAAAACTGGGTTTAAATGGTTCAGTGTTACACTTATAAAGAGAAAGATTACAACTATTGCATAAGTTGCGGCCATGTGTGTTTATTCTTGTCTCGGTGATTAAACTTGATAACTGAGAGGAACTGTTACTTTTGACTTTCTTGAAGGCATCCAAACATAAGCGTTGTCTGTTGTCCAAAAGAGTAGGGCAGTCAAGAACCTCACGTGCAGATCGGTAAGACAGGTACGGATAGATGATCCTGTTCTATTTTACTTGGGAAATCTGTAATACGCTAACTTGTAAAAATAGAACAGATTCCCAGGGATTCCCTGGGAAGCCCCATGTTTGATCCAAGCTGGGAATTGACATTTTTTTCATGCAAAGGCTGGGAATAGTGTTTTTCACAGTATACACAGGAGCTGCTAGGAATGACCCAAGTTATCATGAGAACAGGAATATTTGTGAAATTTTTCCAATTTTATGGATTGCAAAGTATTAATAATTGGAGGAATACTCATGAAAATGGCCTAAGAAAAGTCCATTGATACCATTTTAGACAGTTTGATAAACTTAAAAATAATAATTTATAAAGGTCACTTAAGCCATTTTCATCAATACTCCTTCAATTACAAATGTATAAATACCAATTAGTTTACCTCTACAGCAGACTGTCTAGCCTGCTTTATCATCATATCTAGACTACCAAAGAAGCCTCCTCTTTCTCTTAACTGATGCTCTTCTTTATCAGAATAATCAGATTCATCATCAGAGTCTTGTCCAAGTTGAATGACTACTGGATCATGTTGGGGAGGTTGTAAGGATACCTATAATGAAAAACAAAATATACTGTATAGCAGTTTTCATATATTAAGTGGAAAACTTACAATGCCATATCGTAACCGTGTTAGTGCTGTAATGTCTATAAAAACATTTTGAAATTCCTGCCATAATGGTACCATGCATTGACTGTGCCATTTTCACAGTCATATGAAATTGGCTCTAAAATCTTAGGAAAACTGTACACTGAATTAGAAACTGCGAGTGTGAGCTGCATTAAAGCAGTTGTTAGTTCTTCTTGACAGTGAAAGATATAACTGAAGTTGTCTCTTTAACTTTATTGAAATACTAAGGCTCAGTTAATTAATTACTCTTTTATGAAGTTAAATATTTCCATTTGTACTAAATAAATAATTTTCCAATAAATCAAGCAATAAATAATTCTACACCATCCCTCTAATGCCAGATTTCTGGCAACAATATGGGCTTATTTGAATGGTTCTCTTCAGTTTATATTTATCATTCATTATCCATTCATTATCCATTCATCTATCTATTCATTCTCTTACCATCCTAATCATTCCCTGTGACTGACTTGGTTTCTTTTCTTTGTGAATAGGATCAGCATCCTTCTTTTGGACAGTGGGTTTTGAGGTTTTAGTGTTGGATGTTGGAGGTTGTGGAGGTTGTGGGCTTGCTGGAGAAGAGTCTGTGGTCTTCTTATCTGAAGATTTTGCAGCTCTTTTCTTTGCCACAGATTTGAGAAGCATTTCTCTAAGTAAATCTGCTTCATCATCATCTTCCTCAGAAGTAATAGTCTTCTGACTTTCACTGACATCTGGTTTTGGAGATTGTCCTTCATGCCCTAAAATATATCATCATCAACATTATCATCACCATCATCATCATCATCATTATTCCCTTGAAGAGGTTTCTTGGTAATGGCTCAGCTCCAGTTGCATAAAGAATAGATAGTATAAACCATCGGATAAATCCTTATTCAGTGGATAGTAATTATAATCATTCAATCAATCCAATAAATTTATCCAATGGATAAAGCTGTTGATTGTTGCTACCCTGTTCAACCCTATTCTTCATTCACTACAAGAGAACTGATAAGTGGGGTATTGAGGGACACACTAGTCAATATAGGAAAAGCTTCATAAATCATTATAAATCATACATCAGAAGCTAGAGAAAGAGATGTACCAGCCTGGATGTACAGAAAGTGTACGTCAATCAGTTCAGTACCTGTTCTGGTGTCATTCATGGTATCATGGTCTATTGTGGTAGAGGTCACTGGATAGGTGCCATACATCTGTCAAAATAACAACACAAAATGAATGTATCTCTAAGGGACAAACTACTGGACAGACACTCAGACATTGCTAATGAGTTTAAATGTACAAAATACACAAGGAATTAGAAAATATTAATCAATTCCTGCTTACAATTTGTCCAGGTGGGTAAAAACCATGGATGTTTGGTGAAACATGAGCCTGAAATTGAAATAAACAAACTTGGTAAACAATGACGACAGAAATAATTACATTTAAGTGACAGTAAGTGTATTATCTCACAAAAAAACATCAGTCATCAAACAATGAGAGTGTTTGTCTCCCCGATTAGTAGGGCACCTGTGCCCAGCTAGAAGATTTGATATTAATAAAGTTATTATTATTATTATTTACCTGGTTAACTAGTGTGTGGACAGGATAATTTCTGTAAGACTAAAAAACAAGTAAAATGGATAAGATACATGCAAGTAGCAACAGAAATACAATCATGCAATTTGCCAAGTATGATAACAGTATAAAAAGTATCATTGGCTATAATTACATCTCCATCCCCTTCCTACATGTAGCTAGCATGATGTCCTCAGATGTGGATAACTTTACCATCAAAACAAAGATCATACAAAAGTGATTCAGAGGCTATTATTTTTCTCTTGCACTCCAAATGTACTCATCATAGTTTAACAGAGAAAATTAAAAGCCTTGAATACTCATGGTACACTGTATGATAAAAGAAGCTCTATCTCAAAAGCCATTTCAAATGAATTTTACAGAAGAAAGATTTAGCAAATGCCACATCATTAGAACATGACTGGAGATGACAAATACTGTAAGCAATGCTGACACATTGCAACAAATTATATTTGCTAAATCTACAGGTATTGTATCAATCATATATACAACCCACAACAAGGAATGTACAATGTACAATGCATTATATATCTTACCATCTGTTGTTGATGTTGCATAAGAGTCATTAACTCTAAAAGTAAAAGAAGTACAAAAATAGTAAATACATGATAAATAAGATGTAATGGAATGTGTAGTTCCAGAAAATATCCATACCCCACCATGGAGGGAATTGGAAATTCTGGAGGGGAGGGGGTCAGAGAAGGAACAAAATTACAAAGTTTGTTTGGAAGAAAAATGAAAGTTACAAATTCCCTCCCTTCCCTGGTGGGAGTATGGATATTTTCTGGAACTACACAATGCACTTTGTATTTGTTTGTACCTTGTTCTCCTGTAGCTAGTGGAGGTGGTGGGGGTGGTGGTGGGTCATCACCTGTTTCTTCAATAAGAGGTAAAACAGGACCATCTGTGAAGTAAACAAGAATTGGATGTGCTTGTAAGAAAAACAATAATTATTATCAATGAGAATGCTAACAGTCTTGATGACAACAATAACAAAAAATAAATAAAATACATCTCTGTTTTAAATGCCTTAGTCGTTCTAGCGCTTTCGCACTAATTGGGAGCACTACCACTCACACACACTACCACTACATTAACTGTTTTAAGCATAAAATTCTCAGCTCACATGTTGATTTTTCCGGAGGGAGGAAAACCGGAGAACCTGGAGAAAAACCCTCGAAGCAAGGGAGGGAACAACACATCTAACAAACTCTACTCACATGTGGCATCCGCAGGGCTCGAACCAGTGACCCGAACCCGTTGGACCACAGCGTGAGAGCGAACGTTTTACCGCTACGTGCCACCCAACAAGATCATGATGATGAATATCAATGATAATAAAGCAGTTTCCATGTGACTGTGAAAACTACATAGCACAGATATTGTAGGAATGTTGAATGTTGTTATAGACATTATTAGCACTAACATGACCATAGCACAGTATGGACTGCTATACTCATAGCAAAACTACACTAGATTCAGTGATGAAGTACTGTTAGTATTTATTAAGTATTGAAGTACAGAGTAGATTTCGTATGACTGTGAAAACAGCACCTCATGGTCATGACACAGTTATGGCAGGAATCTCAAATGTTTCTATAGACATCATGGCACTGACACACCTATGTCATGACACAGTCCGTTTCACACTCATATGAAATCTACTCTATCTGTTGTAACTGATTAGAATTGAGCCCTGACCCTGGTTGCACAAAATGGCGAATTGCAGTGTCCATTGGATAAATCCTTATCCTGTGGACAAATTTATTGGAAAATGCCATTATTTCATCCATTGGATAAGGATTTAACAGACAGCATTATACATCTTTCATGTAATTGGGCTTAGAAATATTTCACTAACAGCAATTTTTAGCATCATTTCAACTTACTCTGAACCTCAATTAATTTATCTGTATTGGTTAACTTAATATCTGTATTACCTGGTGTATCACTTTCTACATCCATGGGTGCTTCAAGGTAGTCATCTTTCTCAAAGTCTTTACTATCTGAACCACTTCTAACACCAGGAGACTTTCGTCCTTTCCCTGCTAATGAATCTGAATGTGATTGCTGCCACTGCCGAAGTTTTTCTCTTCTCTTCCTTTGTTGTTCAGTATTGTTCCTAAAGTTAATACAACAAATGTAATACATCAACAAATGGTTAAGACATTTGCATCACCTTGGATAAGGACCAGGATGGTAAAATGCTGGCCCATCTTCCCAATACACAATGTTGACTCTGATCTGGAGGGATGTGAAAGAACTTGTGCTATATTCAAAAAGAGTATAGTGATCCTGTCCTTTCTATCTATAATACTTTGTTAATGGCCAGCATGATTAACATTAACATTATTTAATAGGTGCTTTCCCTCATCAAATAAAGTTATTCAAACTCACAGTAATAACTACATATATTTTTGAAAAAAAATTTTGTTGAAAAATGCTGCAAAAAATGACAAATAATATGTGCGATAATGCCCACGTTTGCATTGGACTTATCTATAAAGCTTCTGAGCTAATTACAGTGCACATCTACGCAAATTATTTTACACTGTATAATAGATAATATAAAAGATGATACCTCATTTTAATGTTCATGTCTGGGAGTCCACTTGATGAGGCCAGTTCCATGAGTCGAGACTCAATCTCAGTACTTGGTTTTGCAGTTTCAGTTTTATTCCTTGCCTCATTAGCTTTTGATAAGGCCATAGCTGCTGATCTTTGATTTTCCCGCTGTCTTCTCTTACGGCCTCTTCTTCTTTTTCTTTTAGCCAGTACTGAAGCTTTAGTTGGAGCTACAGTTTGTGCATTTGTCACCTTTTTATCAACTCCAGGAGATGTTTTCACAACTTGAGCATCATTCCCTTTTCCTATTTCATTTTGCGTTTCTCCTTTTTGTTTCTGTTTTTCAGTTAGTTCTTTTAAAGTAGGAATCGGAGGATGTAGTGGTTTTATTTTAAAAGGTGAAAAATTCTTGGGTAAAGTTTTTTCTTCTTTGGATTCATTTGACAAAATTCCCGAAGTTCCTACTTCAGATGTTCCTTGATCTAGGATGATGTTTTTTGCATTATTGTCACCAACGGGTATATCTATAAAACTATCATCTATAATGTCATCACTATCATTTGTCATTGCTGACTCTTCTCTTTCTAGGTTTTCTAATTGCAACTGAATTTGTTTATGCCTTTCTAGTAGTAAATCAAAATCATCTTTAGTATCGGAAGTGGGTTTTTCTTCTACTGGAGGTGTTTGCAAACGTGTGTCATGGAGAAAGAAAGGTTTTGCTCTTGGTAGTGATAGTAAAGGTGGCGGTCTTGAAGTAGGGAACTGAGGCAAGGCTAGAAATTGTCAAGAAAATTTACATTCTTTTGAGACACACTATAATAATCACTTATTTGGGTCATTTTTTTCAGTGAAAAATGATGCAAATCTCTATGTAAAAATTACCAAGACACCACTTATCAAGGAACAGGGTTCTAAGCTGTTATTTTGTTTCCATCTCAGAACAAAAGTGCAGGTTATACAGAGACTTTGCATCTTATTTAGTCAAGTCTTAGATAAGATATGCCATATTTTTCAAAAAATGGTGCTGTTATCAGTTTAACAGTCTCACACAGGGGTTGATTCAATAGAGCAGATTTCGTATGACTGGGAAAATGACACGGTCACTGCATGGTACAGTTCCGACAGATTTTTTGAATGTTCTTGTAGACATTACAGCACTTACGCGGACACAGTACTGTGTGGTAAGTTTTACAAAATCCGCACTAAAACTTTTACAGTTGTAACATAATTTACCACTGAAAACTCTTGTTCTTGCATAATGTGAAAGTTTATGGAATTAATGTAATTTGCCTCATGAAAACAATGTATGCTTTGTCGAGACTAAAACACTAGAAGATAGAGTATTTAGTGCTGAGACTATCACCAGACGACTTCCGTACAAGAGTTCTGAAGAGCTCGTTCTAGATATGTCAGATCCGCATTTCTAATGGATTGCTCAAAATCTGCCACAGCAGATGAGTTAAAAACATATATATACAAACTTTGCCGTTTATAACCAGAAACAAATCAAACATTATCATAAATCATCAAAACAAATTACTTGAGGTATATTGAAAAACACAGCATTAATTTTTAAGTTAATTTAGGTGCAAAATTGCTTCATGTGCAAAAAAAAATTGCTGTACAATGTTGCCAATTTAAAACATAATTCCCTAACATAACAATAGCAACTAAGAGGCATATAATATACTTCCTAATCGTAACCATCATAATTGATATTTAGAAAGGATACGCCTTTGTTTTCCTCTAGTTCGCGGTACATTTACTGGCTTGGCGCCATTTGCGAATTCTTGCCCATGAAAGGCAGGCCTGACATGATGCGTTCTTGTCGTATTTTCTCTTTCTCTAGACCAGTTTTCGCTATTTTTATACCACGAAGGAGGCCCATTGTCTCGTCTCTTTTGATGCTGAGGTATTTTGTTAAAAAGCGGTAATCTATTTTCACGAAAAGGGGGAACATTTCGTAAGAAATTACTGCCACTCTTTTCGACTGAGAACGATGATTGATTTGAAGGGATTTTGACTGTTTCCTCTGAAGTTTCATCGTCTTCTATTTCTCCATCCTCGAGATCATTTATTTCTCCTTCTTCTAGTTCCATTTTTTCGTTGCTAGAGTCCATTCTAAACTGTTTACATCCGTTTTTACAACCATTCTTGTAAAAAATTCACTCATTTTCCGCCATTTTCGTTCGTCCTGAACATGTTTACCCATAATGCTTTGCTCAAGTTGTGTTCCAGGTTCCCAATGCCCAGTGTTGACACAGGAACCCCACGCTGGCATAAGCTCTCCAATCGGCAAACAAACAAACAAACAAACAAACAAACAAACAAACAAACAAACAAACAAACAAACAAACAAACAAACAAACAAACAAACAAACAAACAAACAAACAAACAAACAAACAAACAAACAAACAAATAAATAAAGGTGCACATGTATTAGGCCCATTCTATACGCCGCTGCAGTCATGTGCTACACCTAATACTATGCAGTCGATCCCACTGGAGCAGTTTTTCAGAGAATGTGCCCTACTGAACTTATATGAAACATTGATCCCCAAACAACTGTCATACCGAATTGATTCAGACGCGCATATTGTGTCGAACTAATAATGCAATAAGAGTAGATTTCGTTTAATTGTGAAACGAACCGCATACCGTGGTCGTGTCAGTGCCGTGCTATCTAGAGTTGAGCAGATTTCGTATGAGCGTGAAAACGGTACGCGGCGCAGTCTGTTTCACACTCAAACGAAATCTGCTCCATAAAAATCATTCGAAATTCCTGTGCCGTGCCGTGCCGTGCCGTTCCCTTTCCACAGAAACTAAAATGACGAGGGCAAAGTATTTTCCTTTCTTTTCCCTTCCCTTTCCTTCCCATTCTCTCCCTCCCCCCTCCCCCCTTCGCGGCAGCTTCGGAGGCTATATAAAGAACAGAAAGAGGAAGAACAGAGGAAGTGTGGCATTGTGCATGATAGCGGTTATTCGACTGAAAGGCAACTTGGGTGCACCTATTTTGAGAATTTTTTTGCGAATACTCATTCGAAAGTCATTAACTGAGATTAAGAAAGAAACATATTTCTAAATTGCATAGATAGCAAAAGCTACAATCAGTAATGATACAGCTTTTAAAAAATTTCATTGCACAAATAAAAAGAAAAATGTGGAAAAAAAATCACTATTTTTATATCAATAAATTGGGCTATTTGCAAAAAAAAAAAAAAAACGTCCTAGCGGGACTCGAACCCAGCTCTCACATCTCTCCACTTGCTCCATAGTTCAAGTGTTTCCCAACTGCGCCACGGGATCGCATAATTTGCACAACAATAGATAGCCAATTCACACGATACACTAGGTTATTTTGTCCTCCAAATCCCTCAGTAGACCAGTTAGCCTAGTGGTAAGGTTCAGTCATTTACGGCCTAGGATCCGACTGTTTCCTCCCTCTTTGACCGCGAAGCTCGCTGCGTTCTACCGGATAGCGCGGAAGGAGCCGAAATCTCCATCCTATACGTAACATGCGATGATTCAGCGATTTGTCTGGATGCATGGTCCGATTTTTAGGTTTTGCATAAAATTAGCATACTAATTCCTTTGAGTAACAGGTTCGAGCCCTACCTGGGTCAAAAAATTTTCTCTTTTTTTTTCTTTTAGTTTTACTAATATGGATTCTATTTCTCTTTTCTAATTTTCCTTGCCTTAAAACGGAAGGAAAAACTAGTCTTCGACCAGGAAAACTACACTTTTCCATTGCTTGATGCTTTCAAATATTGCTTGCGCAATAGCGTTGCGCGGACGTGGCTCTTTAATGTTAAAAATAAGAACTTTGTTTCAGCATTTCCAAGACTCGTACTTAACAAATAGATTCCATTTTTCCGTGCGTCTGTGCTTTAATAGATGCACAGATGACGTCAAAACGTGTTGAGAACAAAAACGCACGCGCGCCACTTGACTATATCTCGTGGCGTGACTGTTCTTCTCACCACGTTTTGACGTCTTCTGTGTATCTATAAGAGTACAGATCCAGGGAAAAATGGAAACTATTTGTTTTATATAATATTCATCGAAACATTTCAACCAATCAGACCGCGCGTAAGATTCTTATTCTATAACGTCATTTATGCGTGTGTACTGTAATCACACACAGTTCTCGACCAATCAGAGCACGTGTAATATAACAATTATGATATAAACGTGCATATATTGTATACAATATGCATTTATGGCATCTATAACACCAATATATCTCTTGCATGAAAACATCTTGCATTTCCATTAACGATCACCATCACACTTGTCCAGTTGGCCTTTGCATGGAAAGCTTAAAACCAACTTTATTTGTACAAAATATTTTCGTAATTCTATTTTCCATATGTAAGCCAGCTGGAGTTGACTTTACCAATCAAATGGTGGAAATCGAATCTTCTCTACAATGTCCTGGCGACGGGCGGGCCTTGATCGACATTGTTTATAATAGTGCTAAAAAATTGCTCAGTTATAAGAAGGAGGGCGAGACTGAAACACGATACAACATGACTTTTCATTATTTAACATTTATTTTACACAAACAACAAAGCCTTACAAGCTAGTCTTCTTTAAGGCGACTTTAAAAAGGCATTTTTTATGGATGATATGGTTTGTATACACAAAATTCCGAATTTCCGTGAGTCTGTACACTAATAGATACACAGATGACGTTAAAATGTGGCGAGAATAAAAAGTACCCGTACAAGATTCAATGACGTCATCTATACGTGTGTACTGTAATCACACACGCTCTCGACCATGCAGTGAGAGCGCGCATATAATGTAGCTAACAAATAGATTCATTTTTCCGTGCGTCTGTACTTTAATAGATGCACAGATGACGTCAAAATGTGGTGAGAACAAAAAGTACGTCACGTGACGAAGTCGACGTCTGGCGTGACTTTTTTCTCATCATATTTTGACATCTTTTGGACATCTATATATATTTAAGTAGAGACCCACGGAAAAATGGAAGCTATTGATTTTATATAACATTCTTCGAAATATCTTAACCAATCAGAGCGCGCGTAAAATTTAATAACGTCATTTATGCATGTGTACTGTAATCACACACGGTTCTCGACCAATCATAGGGTGCGTAGAATACCAATTATTGTATAATACTTATTACATAAAACAGGATACTATTGACGAGATGTATCCGAGTCTTTCTTCATCCTCCCTTTCCTTTCCTCCGACACCTTGTTGCCGGTTGTTCGCATGACGATTACTGTTATTAAAATCAACACTTTTAAGATTATATCCTGCCCCTTGGACTCCAAAGGCGCATCGTTCCAGGATATGTAATCCGTACTAAAGCAATCCATTAGTCTTTGAATATCAAAAGTTCATTTCGAAGGCTTCATGCAGATTTGATGACTTGCAAGTATCCTAAAATTAGGAAAATTCAGAAAATTAAGTCAGGCAAAAATAAAAAATAAAAAAAGGGACGCGCAGCTGGTATTCCCAGGGCCGCAACTGATCTTTTTTGTGTCTATGAAACACCACTCGCTCGAAGACAACAACACACTGAGCTATTTTCAAAATAATCTTGGCCTGCGTTGCTGGCGGTCTGCGATCTTTGGGCGGAGAAAGAAATGAAGATCTCTTCCTCCGTCTTTCGTTTCTTCTCCTCCGCCCCAAAACCGCAGACCACCAGCAACGCAGGCTAAAATAATCTCTGGACTCTGTTGGCGGTTCCCGATTTCTATAAAACTATGTACAACCCCTCCAGAAGGATGGTTATGAATGCGCCCCTGAAAATTTAGCCAACAACTCAGTGTTCGCAAGAAAACTCTTGGTGTTCGAGCTTACAGTAAAGAAACTTCAAATTATATACTTTTACTTGGTATAATATAAAAAGGTCCGTAAAATAGTTAATAAAGCAAATTCGAAAGTTATAAAAGAGCATTGCTTACCCCTTTTGTGTGCACTCCAGTCCCTCTTTGCATGGTCCGCAATCCGGTTTCTCGCCAATCCAGATTTTCCTGTATAAAATGGACGCACACTGGTGGTATTCGTCAAGTTTTGGCTTGCAAATGGGTATTAACGTATTTACAGTTGGCTCAAGAACACAGCACGAGTCAGACTTACAATCTGAGTCTTTTTCACAGAATGTACCTGAAAGTGAAACAAGGAGAAGATCGGTGACTTGACTTTGCTTTGGAATACATCATGAACAGTAGGGATTTTGTTGTCAACATAAGAGGAACTCCTTTTACCGCATAAGAGATCAGAGGTCCACGATAGATCATAGCGCCCGTGTAACGAGTGTGAGCATGCGCTATCAAAGCTAAGAGAGAATCTCGAAGAGAATTTCCAGCGTTGTTGATTTTGATTAATTAATGGTCATTCAGATCTAGTACGACTAGATCAGAGAGAATGGTAAGCCTATGCAACAACTGGTAACTGGCCTGGGGAGTACCCTCAACCAAGATCTATATGAAGTTTTATTAATTATATGGAGTCATTACCAGGATCTCCTTTTGCCTTTTTCTCGCATCGTCCAAACGTGCACACCATTCCCTTACAGCACTGCTCTTTACGGGTGCACGCCATTTTGTTTTTATGACAATCCTCGCAATACAAGAGGTTGCAGTATTTGCCGTCTTTGCAAGGCTTCTTGTCGGAACATTCAGCTTCATAGTAACCAGGAGCAATGAGCTAAAAATTGAAATAATAGGGAGCAGAGAGTAAATATGGAATAAAAAAGGTTAACTGATAAGATAAGGAAGCTCGATGAAAAGAAAGAAGGAAAGGAATGAAAGGAAAGAAGAATTAGAAAGAAACTGAAGAAAGCTAGAAACAAAGTGAGTAAGTAAGAAAGAAGGAAAGGAGCCGGAAGAAAGGAACGAAGTTGAGAAGGAAAAAAATATAGAGAAATAAGTTAGGGCGTAAAATGTACAAAATTGAAAGCGTATTTTCTGTTTTCATATTTGTGCGGGGCTATACTTGATCATGAAGTTACAGCCCGCTGATTAGCCAATAAGAGCGTTAGTTAAGTGACTTTTCAGGACCACCTTCGAAAATCTGTATGTGGCCCGTCACGTGACTATTTTCAAAGGTTTTAATTCTTGTGAGCGCGCGCGGGGCCGATAAATCGATATATGGCCTAGTGTGGTCAAGCCAGCCCGAGGACACTAAAGGCCAATTTACATGATATAATTTTTGCTTACAACTTGTCGCATGCAACAACCCTACAACTTAATTGCTTACAACTATTGCGTGCGACAAGAACAAAACGTTGTGAGGATTTGATTTTAAAACATGCATGAGTTAAAACCTTACAACTGTTGTAAGCAAGTTGTAGGGTTGTTGCAAGTTGTAAGCAAAATTTGTATCGTGTAAATTGGCCTTAACAGTGTAGACAAGGTGAATACCAGGAGATTTGCACTAATATAATAACTGCCGACAGGTCGTTTACAGCATTTTAATAGAAACCTCAGTATATATCAAGAAGTGCTTTTCAGTTACGATTTTAAATTTCCTTTTACTCGTTTATATATATTTTTCTAAACCCTACCTGTCTTTTTCCTTGATATTTGTCCTCGTCTTTGCGTTCGACATTGTTAGAGAAATATTTATTCAGACGTTCTTTGTTCTCGTGCACTGTTCGTTTTCCGAAAGTATTAGTAAAATGAGGTTCCTTGTAAATTTTGTAGCCATCTGATTCGTGGGATTTAAGTTGACTCAAAATATTCTCATCGATTGCAAGACGAGGGCTCCTTTCAGCTGTGTCTCTAGCTTCGATAACATTTCCAGCAATAAAATAAACAAAAGGAATAACAAAAATAAACGCTGGATACGAAGCAGGCATCTTCAATTTCGTCGCTTTTGAAATCGAATAAAAAATTCTTCAAAATAGAGCATTTCCGGCATAAAGTTTGTCCCTTCTAATAATCTGTAAAGTCGAAATTTCAAGTCTTGAATTTTCTTTAGTCTTTTGTTTTTTCTTTAAGGTCCTCCTTTCAAGTCAGAAATTTACATAACTTTTCAGTCCAGTGTAACAATATTTTGAATAATAGATGACGTAGCAGAGCTTTGATTTATAACAATAGGACCTGTTGATCACTTTTCAGTCGAGTCGACACAAATCGATACACAGTACCAGTCAACACGGCCATTGAAGTTCTTCTAATTCATTATAATTGGACATTGCTTTTGGGCCGGTCTTTTCGAATACCGTACCTAAGCCCTGATTGCCATTACGACGCAAGCATGAGCGCTAGCACAGGGATAAAAAATGTTCCCTTTTCTTGTGTTTGTCACCTGTGCTTGCGTCCATGTTATCTCAATGAAAACGGGGACTATTATGCTGCTTGCGCTTGTGTCGCTAATGAAAACCACGTCAAGGCTTAACATGCAGTAACTACCGCGATCGTGACTTACAGCTGGCAATCGAAACTAATAACTCAAAACTGGCAGTCCTGACTACATAAATCACTGTCCATACCAACACGATACACCTCCCCTCTATATAGATAGCGTTTTCCAATTAATCATTGCTAGCTTATTCGATCATTACGATTAAAGTTTTCATGGATCGTTTTAGAGCGAACGCAAAGCAAAAGCGCATCCAATGCAAGCGTTTACCAACAAAACTGTGGAAGGTGGAGCTCACAGATGAACCATCTGCAATATAAATGTTCATAAAGAGAGTCAGGGGGTAGGCGGAGAAAAAAGGTAGGCTTAATAGACTACGTCCACATAAATCTAAAAACACCTTTTCTCTCTCTCTCTCTCTCTCTCTCTCTCTCTCTCTCTCTCTCTCTCTCTCTTTCACCGTTCTCTCGTTGCCCCTTAGACAAAAAAACCCGCCGTTTAAGTGTTCACGAGAAGCATAGACGTAGCAGATCAAATTTCTTGGAATTACTGTGGCTTAGTTAGAATTACGTAGGCTTAGTTAGGCCTGGGGTTCCGCTTACCATTTAAACCAAATGCATGGTACACGTGTCTACCTTGAGAACCGAAAAGAGCGGAAAAAGTTGATTACCTCAATCAGAAGCAAAACAAAGTTTTCCGGATTTTTCCAATGACACATACCATTTGTTTTCCGTCCAAAACTAAAACATTTTTCTTTTGTTTAAGAAAAGTGAAGGAAAACAAAGATGCGACTAGTCTGCGGATGTTTTATCTGTTTCCAACGTTCGTAAAATCGGACTTAGGTAATAAACTTTAAGGTTCTAACAAACCATTATCTGAGTAAGGAAATGCTATTTATTTACAGTGCATTCACCTAATTACTCGTGTCCAGGCCTTTAAGCCGGCACGAGTCTAGGTTTAGGTTTTCTATAAGTCTATCTATCTTTCGTCGACGTCGAGAGTGTGCCATGAAATCGAGGCCAAGCACGTTTCAAGCCTTCTGAGCAAAACATGACATGCAGTATTTTCACGAGTCAGGGAAGTTTAGTAACTTAAACTGCACTTAAAATGCAGTCATTGCGTTATAACAGCTTCACATGAGTCTCAATCAAGGTAAAATTTAAGCCTCTTCATTTTAAACTTTACGAATCAACGATACTTTCATGAGTTCAAATGTTTTTGTCGGCGAAGCAGCACTGAATCTCGCTTCAGTACCGAACTCTAAAACGTGACTTAGGGCCCGATTACATGATGATTTTCAGCCCGGTCAAGCGGGCTAAAACTTCAGCCCGGTCTCCTCAACAAATGTTAACCTATAGACATTGATTGACAATTGACAAAATAATGATATTCAATACTAAAAATAGGAGTCCGCAAACAGTCCGCAGCCCGCAGTCCGCAGTTTACCGACAGCCCATTATTTGCTAGACGTTCTCTCGCGCTTCGCGCTCGCCTCAGGAATTGCTCGCGCTCCGGCTCGCAGAGGACGCCTGGGGACTAGGCCGGGAAAAACCAGGGGTTTACCCTGGAACCTCCCTTTCACTTCCCTTAGCGCGCAGGCTACTATATATAAATCACATCAGTTCGATAACCCGGAATTCCTTCACCTTATATTAACAATAGATATCAAACATCTAACTTGAATGCTTTTAATTTTATTTTAGGTTATCCTTCTACAATTTTTTCTACTGCATCGTACATTTCAAGAAGAGTAGTGAGTAAATAAACTACATGATCATTCATGGAATCGTTATTACGTCTCTACAACCCGCCAGCAAAAATGACACCAACGACAGGGACCAGGTCTGCGCTTTACAATTGGGGCATCTTTTGAGTGTTTTCGGAAACAATGCTGCTGTTTCCTGAAATGGACTTCAATTCCTACGCGACACATTCTGTTTGGGTCATTCATGTTCTTGCTGGAGAGGTCTTTTCTGCTTTTACGGAGAACTTTCTTACCCAGTGCGCCTGATCATGAAGACGGAAAATAATAGTAAGTAAATGCTTTTTGAAAAATAATGATAAGCAAATGCTTTTTTTAAATTTTGGTTATAGAGCACCTAACTCTATAATTATATAATATGCAGGTTCTTCACTCACTCTCAGTCTCAGTCTCATTCTCTCACACTACCACTGCATTCTAATACTCTATCCAACTCTCGGCTGACAAGTTGGTTTTTAATTACTGATGAAGGAAGGAAACCTGAGAACACGGAAAACACTCAAAGCAAAGGAAAGAACGAACTAACAAACAATCAAGTCACATAAAATAAATTGAAAAAAAAAAGAAAGAAAGAAAGAAAGAAAGAAAGAAAAGAAAAGAAAAGAAAAGAAAAGAAAGAAAAGAAAAGAAAAGAAAAGAAAAGAAAAGAAAAGAAAAGAAAAGAAAAGAAAAGAAAAGAAAAGAAAAGAAAAGAAAAGAAAAGAAAAGAAAAGAAAAGAAAAGAAAAGAAAAGAAAAGAAAAGAAAAGAAAAGAAAAGAAAAGAAAAGAAAAGAAAAGAAAAGAAAAGAAAATAGGTAAGAAAACGATCATCTGGGTAAGGCTTATCCGAAGCTCCAGCACCGATTATTCGCTTTAATTGATATTTACGACAAATTGATATCATTGATCACAGAGAAGTCAACTACCTTCCAAAAGCCTATCCATTTCTTTTTCTACCTCGTAGGTTTTGTCACAGGTCACTTTTTTGTGGTAGTGCACGACACGGCTGTACTCTGTTTTGTCTGATTGACGAATTAACTGTTTGACTACTTGCTTTTTGTAGCCGTGTTTCTCAAGGTTGGCTCTCTGCAGCAAGGCACGCATCTCAGAATCAGACATTCTTAGGTCTTTGTTGAAGACACGGAGAACAACAGAATCCTTGATGTGTGTACCTTAATAAAAATGACGGTATCAAGGTATTTGAAAATTAACACTAAACTGATGGTATCACATAGTACCAACTCCATCTCAATGGCAAGAGAAAGCACTGAAAATCTTGACGATAAAAATTAAGAACAAAAACGACAAAAAGGGGACAAGGTCAAGATCAGTGAACAGTAGCAATAGCACTACAGAAACAACTGAAAGAACAAAAACACAAGCAGAATAGAATAAAACCTGTAGCGATAGTCCAGACAGCTACCACAGTCAGTACAAGAATCATAAGACTTTTCATCGTGAAGACTTGTAGAGTAACCTCAGTTTGTCTTGATAGTCTCAATTTAGGATGAACAGCACTACCAAACAGTGCTGTTTTTATGGCCTTTGGATTGGTTTTTACCAAGGGTAGGGTAAGGAGAATTTTGATAAGCTAAGGAAGTTATTGCGATAGTACCTAGGTGATGTACAGTGGTTGTCAGTCAATATTTGGAAAAGTAACAAGTTTATTCGTAACTTTTAATTTTGAAACAACGGATTCACATCCTGTCTTTTGTCCTTGGTTTATGAAATGCAAGGTCGTAGAAATTTACATACAACACATCCCGTGCCATTTACTTAGTCATTCTGGTTCGTACAAAATCTCAAATATTCCGCTTGATACTATGATACTAAGAGTGGCATAGGTGGCGTAGAGGTTAAGCCATTCGCCTCTCACCGCTGTGGTCCGGTGTTCGAGTCCCGACTCGGACGCTGGATCATATGTGAGTTGAGTTTGTTTGGTGTTAGTTGCCACACTCGAGGGTTTTTTTCTCCGGGTTCTCCGACGGAGTTCTCCGGTTTTTCCTCCCTCAGCAAAAATCAACATGTGAGTTGAGTGTTGTATGTACAGTATAATGAATGTACTTGGTAGCGAGTGTGAATGAGTCTCGGAGTAGCAGTAATGCTACTCTTAAATCCGAGGATAAACCAAAAGATTTGATTTGATCTGATCACGAAAAGAAATAATGAGGGCATCATTATCCCAGTTAGCCTCGTTATCGAGCATAATGTTTGAGATCTCGAACTTGAATTGTCCATTAGTATCTAAACCGCGCTAAAAGCATTGTAAAAGCATCACAGCACTACATTACTTTTTTGTCGTCATAAAGAGTTTTTAAAAAAACTTTTAAATAAAATAGATAATGACCTAAAAATTTAAACTAATAGAAAATTTCAAATTACATCTTTATCAGGTACTGTTCAGGTTACATGGAAAATACCCGAAAATGTCGAAGTCCGCATGAAAAATCACTACGCCATCTCCAAAATTGACAGGCCATTTGTCATGGAATGTGTATGAATTAAGAGGAGATTTTTTTCAATGACGAGCAATAATGGCGAAAAGCGCCAAAAACTAGACCTTCGTGCGAGTTTTAATCCAAATTTTCCTTCTGGATTAACACTCAAATCCTTTTTCTACCGGTTAAAAACTGATGTACCAAGATAAAATACCTGTTTAAAACAAATTTTTGAATTGTACAAAGACTTTTTCTTGAATTTGTGTTGGGATTAAGCTTTTTCAAGCTGAATATAAAGAAAACATACAGAAAATGAGCAAATGAAGGCCTAAACCTCATTTTCAATCCAAATTTTCGTTTTGGATTAACACTTTGATTCAACTTTAATCGGCCAAAACTATTTACAAACAACTTAAACTTTCTGACAGAAATGATTTTAATTCTGTACAACAGCTATTCTTCAACTCGGGAGTTTTTGTCGTTCACTGCTCGAACTGGAAAAAAATCCCCTCTTAACTTAGTGCGTTTAATAAGTATTTTTTTCATAAGTCCTTTGTTTCCCATTGGGAATACTTGCAAAAGTATATATATTCGTCATGATCAGCGCTGAGTAGCGTGCAGCAGTGAAGAGCAGAAATATTAAGATGTTGTTTGTAGAGAAGAAAATCTTCGAAGTTGCTTGGCCTTGTCAGTTTAAATTTGGTAAGGGAGCATCGAACAATTCAGGGCAGAGATGACCCTCCACCGTTTAAAGTCCGGTCAATTACCGTTTCATTCAGAAACAGAGCCCAAGAGTGCTTCGTGGACGTGAACGGAAAGCTGCAGTGACTGAAACCAAAAATAGAAACAGAGCCGAAGAGGGCTTCGTGGACGTGTCTACCGAGCTAGTTGGTGTGAGTCAGAGGAGGATGGACACTTCCCACGTGATACGTTAGACCAATCAAACTTGCTCCTTCAAGGTCGCTTCTGGCGTGACAGATTATTCACTCGAAATACATACAAAGGCGATAAATACGGAATTTTTCTTTTGAATTTAGTTGAAACTTTGCAATTTAAGTCTTCAGAATCAATGTTGAGTTATCAAGGAATCGAACTGACATTAAATATCGGAAAGACAAGTGATATTTTCAGTTAAACTTTTGTCATCATTTTCAGTCACGCATGATACTTCTCGCAGAGATAAACTCTGCAGAGTAGGTACTTTCAAACCATGTGAAATCACATATTGTTAGCGAATAAGCCAACAAAATTTACATATCTGGAAAGTTCAAGAACTGAACTTTGATTTTAAGTGGTTGCCCCCCTTTGCCCCCGCAGCGGTTTCAGAGATAGAGCGGTTTGAAAACTAAGAAAATTTGCCATCTTGTTCCAGAAGGTGACAAAAATACCGCGTCATACTCAGGTCAATGTCAGGTTTCCCAATAGTAAACTTGGAAAATCCAAGAAACCTTAAAATACTAGAGGGGATATTATTATTATGAAGCTTCATTCACGCCTGAAAAGCCTTCCTTTTATGTTTTTTATTAGTATGAACGCTTCCAATTCAAAGCAGAAGCAGTCCGGTCCATTAATCTTCAGTTGTTCGTCGGAGAGAAAGCATGTTCCTCATGGCGACATTTAATAATTCCAGGCAAGAAGCCTACAAAAAGCAAATATAATAAACCTACGTCAAGAAAATCCCTGATTCATTCAGCATCAGTTTTACATATAAGCTTTGCTAAATTTGCCAAACATTATATTTCCGCTGTAGTTATAATATCGGTATCTCGACTTTCATAACTGATAACGAATCAAAGCTATGAACTAACTGATAAAACTTACAAAAGAGCTTATCTGAAAAATAATGCTTCTGTGTACTCTAACAAGACATGGAGAGTTAAGGTTTGCAAACTTTTGGATAGATGTATCGCTCGATGGAACGACCAGAAGGCGCCTTTCTGGAGGCGAATATATTTACAAAGCTGAAATGGCAGTAGATGACTTTCCGGCATCGCCAGGGAAGGTAAACTTGGTGCTGTCAATTCGAATGGATATGATGGATCGACACAGTGTATTATTACTAAGTCATTATTCTCGAAAATCTATATTCTTGATCGATAGTGTTGTTGTTTGAGAACCTCTATTGATGTTATCACCTCGGTGGTTGGAGTCAACTGAGTTAGAATTTCATTTTGAACCATGATCCTTTGCGCGCCACCGTCCATCCTCCTCTGGTGTGAGTTGTGGTTTGCGGTGGGCTGTCATTTGTGGTTTGTGGTTTGTGGACGCTGCTAAGGAACACAGCAAAGTAAAAATATTAATTGAAACACGTGTAAGAACATTTTTTGTAAAGACAAGGACATTTTTGCTATTGATTCAATTAGGAAACATATATTGGTGAGTAGAAAAAATTCAATTTAATTCAAGACAAAGTTTTAATATATATTTCCTAACAAAAAACTATAAAAATATGCGAGACTAGATTCACAGGGAGCCCACAGCTACTGGTAGCAACGGGAGACTCAGTTAATTGATTTTTTTTTGGTTAATTGGATTACATTAGGAGCGGCCGTTTGGTCTCTTGTACTATGTTACGTTACTTAGTTTCTCGAATTTCAGCAGCTTATTGGATTAGCGTTAAGAGCGGTTAAGAAGCAAAGAAAGAGACATGTCCTCTACTTAACTACTCCACCGAGGTATAAACAGCTGAGAGGAAATTCAAATTTGAATTCCGACCAATCCGGTAACCGCTCTTAACGCTAAAAGTTTGCTACCAGTAGCTGTGGGCTCCCTGTGATTAACAAATCCTTATTGATACAATATTCATATTCCTAAGCATTTGTAAACAATCAAGTGTGGCTGTGGACTCGATGGCAAACAGGAACTATTACAGTAATGCAAAACGCCGTTTCAGTGAACTATCAAAGTTCCTTAGTTTTGACAGCTGAAATACTGAAATAATAAACTTCCTCTTAGGGTCTCCACGGACTAGGGAGTCGATATTAAAGTAGTTGTGAGAGTGATGGCACTTAAAGTGATTTTCATTGGACTGTGAAACAATTACTAATAGTCAGTGTTTAAAAGTGTCTAATAGTTGTATTGCAACAAAAGAAAACACTGGGTGCAGAGTCTATTAGTATCTATTAGCTTAGTAACTATTTCACAGTCCGGTGAAAATCACTCTAATCCGTGAAACAAAATCTATTTATTAGTCATGAATTAATGTCTAATACCCGGGGGGGGTACTCCCATATATTTACTATACGGGGATGATCCGCTGAACAGGGTATGGTTTTTCGAGTTCCCTGTCATAAACAGGGTATCCTTTTTGCAAGTTTTTGAGCTTCTTGTCATTTTGAGGGTAGCAGCTTTTTCATCAACCTTAGTCGTTAGCTAGCCACAACGGCAACGATCAGTCTAGAAGCTTTATTTATCGTTGTTCGATCACGATCGCAACAAACTCGTTATGAAACTCATTTACATTACAAACAAATACGTACATTACATTCTGCAATTATTATACTTTGTCATAAACAGGGTATGGTATTTTGAGTTTTTCTGTCATAAACAGGGTAACCGTTTTAGGATCCCAGCGGAACATCCCCACCCAAATCCTGGTCAAGTACCCCCCCCGGGGTCTAATAGTTTAATCAAAACAAAAGAAAACAATAGAAATAGCGTCTACTAATTAACATTTAGACCTCGAGGCCGAAGGGACTACGAGTCAATAGCCCATGAGGCCGTAGGCCGAATGGGCTATTCAAACTCGTAGTCCATGAGGCCGAGAGGTCTAATTGTTTTAGTATTCACCAACATATTGGGCCAAAGGTGAATGAGACTAAACAAAACAAAGAGAGAAAAATGTTTTATTGATATTATGGAAGGCGCATATAGTCACGTGATCTGGGTTGGCGAGGAACGCCTGGCGAAAAGTACTTTGAAAGTAATGAGTGCATGTTCGCAAGTAATGTGAGTGTTCGCAAGTAATGTGAGCCTCCGCAAGTAATACGTATTCGCAAGTAATATGAGCGTTCGCAAGTAATGCGAGTGTTCGCAAGTAATACGTGTTCGCAAGTAAGGCGAGTGTTCGCCACGTATTCGCAAGTAATATGAGCGTTCGCAACGTATTCGCAAGTAATATGAGCGTCCGCAAGTAATACGTGTTCACAAGTAATGTGAGTGCTCGCAACTAATTCAAATCAAATTGCGTAAGTAGCGGATTTAAAAGTCAGCGCGCACATGTGTTACCTTTTTCAAAAGTAATGTTTCTAAAAGAAATACGTTTTGGAAGTAAAATCGCGTTAAGAGTTTTGAATTCAGAAGTAATTTACATGAGTTACGCATTTCTAATTTTGACCCCAAAAACGCGCCATAGTTAGGGAGCCAATCAGAATGCAGGATTTGTAATAGCCCTTATGTTGGTGAATACTAATATCTGTTAGACTAATATCTATTTCACGGATTAAGTGCCATCACTCTATCTTGGGGGTTGAAGCAGATTAATGAATAATGAATAACGGTTTAAGAATGCTTTGGAATAATGAATTATTGCATCTGCAACTCGAGGAATAATGAACTGGCAAACTGAAAAAAAATGACCTCTAGCTATGAGGCCATGTGGTTACTGGCCTCAAATCCAAATATAGATATAGACACATTTCAAGGCCTGTCCCTGGTTGGGGGTGGGGGTTTACTTCGACTAGTGCATACACACACACCGACTTTGTCCTAGTGCCTTTGGTAAGTTTATTGAAATTTCTACATATAAGCAAAATGAAAAACTGAAGTACTATATAAAATGTAACAGAACCATTGAGAAATATAAATCATGTTCAACCTGCCTTCGCATCGGCTTTAACTAGTAAATGTACATTGTAATCACGGCTGGAAAACAAAATTTCGATCAAATATGTAACGGTTCTTTTGTGAAATTGCCTCAACCAAATCAACAATAAACCACACTTCAAGATAATCTTGAATTTTACGAGGTCAAAAACAAGACGACGTTTGGCATTTTGTGTTAGTATTACAATGTAAATGATGGCGGGTAGCCAAGTAGAATTCTTATCAAAGTAAAAGTATATTTTCAAATAAAGAAAATTCTATATAGTTACAGACTTTGCATAGTGCTTTTAATAACAGCAATTCAAGGTAATTAATAAATATTGTCTGTTTATTAAAACTAGCTATTTCTAATAGAAAGTGAAGTGCTGCGAGCAGAAAACAGCTGGTGTATCCACGTTAGCAGAACTGTTCCCCTAAAGCTTACGAAAGTATGTACACCGCTTTCTCTGATATATCAAATGTTTCTTGTCTATCTCCTGTGCGTAAACGTTGTGTGACGAACACTGCTAGTTGACCTATTGAACTACAAGGATCAGTGTCGGACACACACAGTTCAAAATATTTAGCACTTTGAGTAAAGCAATTTTTTAAACAATCTCAAACGGCTAGCGTTGGCAATGATTATAAAACTAACTGATTTTAAAAAGCTAGTTGTGAATCGCTGATCGTATGTATCGCGTGTTTGTCTAGTGACATCCTTGAATCGACTCTCGATACAGTATGGACTTGAACCGCTGATCGTATGTATGGCATGTTCGTCTAGTGACATCCACAGATTACACTGTGTTCCGAATAGAAAATTTTCAAAAGGCCTCAGATGATTATTATCCTATCGCCCGTGATGTAACACAGGCTAAATCAGGGACATTTTGGCATTTTATTTGCTAGACGTTCGCGCTTCGCGCTCGCCTCAGGACTTGTTTTATTTTAGGTTATCCTTCTACAATTTTTCTACTGCATCTTCAATTTCAAGAAGAGTAGTGAATAAACTACATGATCATTCATGGGATCGCTATTAGGACTCTACAACGCAAAAGCAAGCTCCACACCAACCACAGCCGCCGGGAGCAGGTCTGCGCTTTACAATTGGGGCATCTTTTGAGTGTTTTCGGAAACAATGCTGCTGTTTCCTGAAGTGGACTTCAATTCCTACGCGACACATTCTGTTTGGGTCATTCATGTTCTTGCTGGAGAGGTCTTTTCTGCTTTTACGGAGAACTTTCTTACCCAGCACGCCTGATCATGAAGACGGAAAATAATAGTAAGTAAATGCTTTTTGAAAAATAATGATAAGCAAATGCTTTTTTTAAATTTTGGTTATAGAGCACCTAACTCTATAATTATATAATATGCAGGTTCTTCACTCACTCACTCTCTCACACTACCACTGCATTCTAATACTCTATCCGACTCTCGGCTAACAAGTTGGTTTTTAATTACTGATGAAGGAAGGAAACCTGAGAACACGGAAAACGCTCGAAGCAAAGGAAAGAACGAACTAACAAACAACCAAGTCACATAAAATAAATTGAAAAAAAAAAGAAAGAAAGAAAGAAAGAAAGAAAAGAAAAGAAAAGAAAAGAAAAGGAAAATAAAGAAAAGAAAATAGGTGAGAAAACGATCATCTGGTTAAGGCTTATCCGAAGCTCCAGCACCGATTATTCGCTTTAATTGATATATTTACGACAAATTGATATTATCGATCACAGAGAAGTCAAAATACCTTCCAAAAGCCTATCCAGTTCTTTTTCTACTTCGTAGGTCTTGTCACAGGTCACTTTTTTGTGGTAGTGAACGACACGGCTGTACTCTGTTTTGTCTGATTGACGAATTAACTGTTTGACTACTTGCTTTTTGTAGCCGTGTTTCTCAAGGTTGGCTCTCTGCAGCAAGGCACGCATCTCAAAATCAGACATTCTTAGGTCTTTGTTGAAGACACGGAGAACAACAGAATCCTTGATGTGTGTACCTTAATAAAAATGACGGTATCAAGGTATTTGTATAGGAAATCGCACGATCTTGAGTACAATTCGGAATTGATAGGTACGAGTAATGTTTTGAAAGTTCTCAAAATAGGACGAGCCTTTAGGCGAGTCCTATTTGAGAGTTTTCAAAACATTACGAGTAATTATTAATTCTGAATTGTACGAGAAGATCGTGCGATTTTTTATTTATAATACACTATACAAAATTTCAATTAACGATAGTCGTTGCCATAGCGACTTAATTGGTACTCTGCAGAGTACAATTTAACGATTTAATTGTACTCCTCTCGTCCAATCAGAATCGAGTAATTTTGTATAGTGTATTATAAGAAAATTAACACTAAACTGATGGTATCACGTAGTACATTGTACCAACTCCATCTCAATGGCAAGAGAAAGCACTGAAAATCTTGACGATAAAAATTAAGAACAAAAACGACAAAAAGGGGACTAGGTGAAGATCAGTGAACAGTAGCAATAGCACTACAGAAACAACTAAAAGAACAAAACAACAAGTAGAACAGAATAAAACCTGTAGCGATAGTCCAGACAGCTACCACAGTCAGTGCAAGAATCATAAGACTTTTCATCGTGAAGACTTGTAGAGTAACCTCAGTTTGTCTTGATAGTCTCAATATAGGATGAACAGCACTACCAAACAGTGCTGTTTTTATGGCCTTTGGATTGGTTTTTACCAAGGGTAGGGTAAGGAGAATTTTGATAAGCTAAGGAAGTTATTGCGATAGTACCTAGGTGATGTACAGTGGTTGTCAGTCAATATTTGGAAAAGTAACAAGTTTATTCGTAACTTTTAATTTTGAAACAACGGATTCACATCCTGTCTTTTGTCCTTGGTTTATGAAATGCAAGGTCGTAGAAATTTACATACAACACAACCCGTGCTATTTACTTAGTCATTATGGTTCGTTCAAAATCTCAAATATTCCGCTTGATACTATGATACTAAGAGTGGCATGGGTGGCGTAGAGGTTAAGCCATTCGCCTCTCACCGCTGTGGTCCAACGGGTCGGTCACTGGTTCGAGCCCTGCGGATGCCACATGTGAGTTGAGTTTGTTTGATGTGTTGTTCCGGCTCTCCCTTGCCACGAGGGTTTTTTCTCCGGGTTCTCTGGTTTTTCCTCCCTCAGCACGTCCTCGGAGACCCACGCCCTCAGCAAAAATCAACATGTGAGTTGAGTGTTGTATGTACAGTATAACGAATGTAGTGGTAGCCATGGTAGCGAGTGTGAATTAGTCTCGGAGATATTAGCTCAGTAATGCTACTCTTAAATCCGAGGATAAACCAAAAGTTTTGATTTGATTTGAAAAGAAATAATGAGGGCATCATTATCCCAGCCTCGTTATCGAGCATAATGTTTGAAATCTCGAACTTGAATTAATTGTCCATTAGTATCTAAATCGTGCTAAAAGCATCAGAGCACTGAAAATCAACTTTTACTTTTTGTCATCATAAAGAGTTTTTTTAAAAACTTTTAAATAAAGTAGACAATGACCTAAAAATTTAAACTAATAGAAAATTTCAAATTACATCTTTATCAGGTACTGTTCAGGTTACATGGAAAATACCCGAAAATGTCGAAGTCCGCATGAAAAATCACTACGCCATCTCCAAAATTGACAGGCCATTGCTAAAAGGCGTTCCAAACTAAATTGGCTTTTTCCATTTTAGAAATTTTCTGCCAAGCAAACGTTATTTAGATAAATCATACTGCCATTGAATAAACAGATAATTGACCATCAGACTTCTTAATTTAATTAATTCGCTAAACGCAAAAAAAAAAAAAGAAAAGAAAGAAAGAAAGAAAGAAAGAAACTAAGGTTTTTGAAGTAAAATACATAAAAAGGAAAAAGCCAATTTTCACAGTCCGATGAAAATCACTCTCACAACTACTTATCGACTCCCTTGTCCATGGAGACCCTAAGAGGAAGTTTATTATTTCAGTATTTCAGCTGTCAAAACTAAGGAACTTTGATAGCTCAACCGGCGTTTTGCATTGAGTAATAGTTCCTGTTTGCCATCGAGTCCACAACCAGACTTGATTGTTTACAAATGCTTAGGAATATGAATATTGAATAACGAGAGATCGAGTACTGGCAACCGGAAAAACTTGGAAGGCGTTCCAATTAAATTTTATCACTATTATACTTCTAAAAACTTAGTTTCTTCCTTCCTTTTTTTCGTTTAGTGAATTAATTAAATTAAAAAGTCTGATAGTCAATGATCTGTTATCCATGGCAGTATGATTTATCTAAAAAACGTTTGCTTGGCAGAAAATTTCTAAAATGGAAAAAGCCAATTTAGTTTGGAACGCCTTTTAGCAATGGTGTCACCGACCCGGAGCGTATACACCTTAGTTCCCAATCCCCAGCCGTAGCCTTCCTGAAGGGAACATGCCGAGTAACAAAAATACAATGCTTTATTAAATGAAGTTCTAGTTTGAGATTTAGACTTAATATTACTATAATACTGATACTATACGCGACGATCTTAATGAGACCAATTATTCTAGGAAAATATTGACTAAATAAATATTCTATACTTTGTTAGGAAATATATATTAAAACTTTGTCTTGAATTAAATTGAATTTTTTCTACTCACTATATATAAGTTTCTTAATAGATAAATAAATAGCAAAAATGTCCTTGTCTTTAAAAAAAATGTTCTTACACGTGTTTCAATATTTTTACTTTGCTGTGTTCCTTAGCAGCGTCCACAAACCGGCACAAATCACAGCCCACCGCAAACCACAACTCACACCTACTAGCTCGGTAGACACGTCGACGTAGCCCTCTTTGGCTCTGTTTCTATTTCTTGTTCCACTGAGCTTTCTTTGACGTCCACGAAGCCCTCTTCGGCTCTGTTCAGTTCTATCTTTGGTTTCACTGCAGCTTTCCGTTCACGTCCACGAAGCACTCTTTGGCTCTGTTTCTGAATGAAACGTAACTGACTGAACTTTTACGGTGAAGGGTCGACTCTGCCCTGAGTTGTTCGATGCTCCCTTACCAAGCAACTTCGAAGACTTCTTCTCTAAATAACTTCTTAATTTCTGCTCTTCACTGCTGCATGATGCTACTCAGCGCTGACGAATATATATACTTTTACAACAATGCTTAAAAATTAAAGTATGCCCAATTAACGGGAAACAAAGGACTTTAAAAAAAACACTTATTAAACGCACTAAGTTAATTTAACTAATTAAGTTAATTAATACACATTCCATGACAAATGGCCTGTCAATTTTGGAGATGGCGAGTTCGACATTTTCGGGTATTTTCCATGTAACCTGAACAGTATACCTGATAAAGATGTAATTTGAAATTTTCTTCTTAAATTTTTAGGACATTGTCTACTTTATTTAAAAGTTAATTTAAAAATTCTTTATGATGACAAAAAAGTAAAAGTTGATTTTCAGTGCTCTGATGCTTTTAGCGCGGTTTAATTAGATAATGGACAATTAAAGTTCGAGATATCAAACATTATGCTCGATAACGAGGCTGGGATAATGATGAAATAAATCATTAAATAAATCATTATTTCTTTTCAAATCAAATCAAAATTTTTGGTTTATCCTCGGATTTAAGAGTAGCATTACTGAGCTAATCAGTCTCCGAGACTCATTCACACTCGCTACCATGGCTACCACTACATTCGTTATACTGTCAGCATCCAACACTCAACTCACATGTTGATTTTTACGGAGGGAGGAAAACCGGAGAACCCGGAGAAAAACCCTCGTGGCAAGGGAGAGAACAACACATCTAACAAACTCTACTCACATGTGGCATCCGCAGGGCTCGAACCAGTGACCCGACCCGTTGGACCACAGCGGTGAGAGGCGAACGTTTTACCGCTACGCCACCCATGCCACTCTTAGTATCATAGTATCAAGCGAAATATTTGAGATTTTGAACGAACCAGAATGACTAAGTAAATAGCACGGGATGTGTTGTATGTAAATTTCTATGACCTTGCATTTCACAAAACAAGGACAAAAGACAGGATGTGAATCCGTTGTTTCAAAATTAAAAGTTACGAATAAACTTGTTACTTTTCCAAATATTGACTGACAACCACTGTACATCACCTAGGTACTATCGCAATAACTTCCTTAGCTTATCAAAATTCTCCTTACCCTACCCTTGGTAAAAACCAATCCAAAGGCCATAAAAACAGCACTGTTTGGTAGTGCTGTTCATCCTAAATTGAGACTATCAAGACAAACTGAGGTTACTCTACAAGTCTTCACGATGAAAAGTCTTATGATTCTTGCACTGACTGTGGTAGCTGTCTGGACTATCGCTACAGGTTTTATTCTGTTCTACTTGTTTCTTTGTTCTTTCAGTTGTTTCTGTAGTGCTATTGCTACTGTTCACTGATCTTGACCTTGTCCCCTTTTTGTCGTTTTTGTTCTTAATTTTTATCGTCAAGAGTTCAGTGCTTTCTCTTGCCATTGAGATGGAGTTGGTACAATGTACTACGTGATACCATCAGTTTAGTGTTAATTTTCAAATACCTTGATACCGTCATTTTTATTAAGGTACACACATCAAGGATTCTGTTGTTCTCCGTGTCTTCAACAAAGACCTAAGAATGTCTGATTCTGAGATGCGTGCCTTGCTGCAAAGAGCCAACCTTGAAAGACACGGCTACAAAAAGCAAGTAGTCAAACAGTTAATTCGTCAATCAGACAAAACAGAGTACAGCCGTGTCGTTCACTACCACAAAAAAGTGACCTGTGACAAGGCCTACGAGGTAGAAAAAGAACTGGATAGGCTTTTGGAAGGTATTTTGACTTCTCTGTGATCAATGATATCAATTTGTCGTAAATATATCAATTAAAGCGAATAATCGGTGCTGGAGCTTCGGATAAGCCTTACCCAGATGATCGTTTTCTTTTCGTTTTTCTTTTCTTTTCTTTTCTTTTTTCTTGCAATTTATTTTATGTGACTTGATTGTTTCTTAGTTCGTTCTTTCCTTTGCTTCGAGTGTTTTCCGTGTTCTCAGGTTTCCTCCTTGTTAGCCGAGAATTGGATAGATTATTACAATGCAGTGGTAGTGCCTTGTGAGAGAGTGAGACTGAGAGTGAGTAAGTGAGTGAAGAACCTGCATATTATATAATTATAGAGTTAAGTTAAAAGCATTTGCTTCTCATTATTTTTCAAAAAGCATTTACTTATTATTACTTTTCCATCTTCATGATCAGGCGTGCTGGGTAAGAAAGTTCTCCGTAAAAGCAGAAAAGACCTCTCCAGCAAGAACATGAATGACCCAAACAGAATGTGTCGCGTAGGAATTGAAGTCCACTTCAGGAAACAGCAGCATTGTTTCCGAAAACACTCAAAAGATGCCCCAATTGTAAAGCGCAGACCTGCTCCCTGTAGTTGGTGTGGAATTTGCTCTTGCATTGTAGAGTCCTAATAACGATTCCATGGATGATCATGTAGTTTATTAACTCACTACTCTTCTTGAAATGTACGATGCAGTAGAAAAAATTGTAGAAGGATAACCTAAAATAAAATTAAAAGCATTCAAGTGAGATGTTTGATATCTGTTGTTAATATAAGGTGAAGAAATTTCGGGTTATCGACTGATGTGATATATATTGTGTCCTGCGCGCTAACGGAAGTTAAGGGAAGTGAAAGGGAGGTTCCAAGGGAAACCTCTGGTTTTTCCCAGCCTAGTCCTCAGGCGTCCTCTGCGAGCACGGAGCGCGAGAGAACGTCTAGCAAATAATGCCAAAATGTCCCTGATTTAGCCTGTGTTACATCCGGAATTTTCTCTCGAAAGAAAATACTCCGGATGTAACACAGGCTAACTCGAAGGATGAAATCACAAATCACCGGAAGTACAGTATGATCTACGATCTGTCAAATTCACATTTTTTTGGGGACTTCGCCGAACAAAAACAAATTCACACTCTAGAGTTCAATACTGTATTTTTATCGTTATCATGACCAGCTTATAGGGGCTAAAAACTACGGGGTCACTGCTGGGGTTCAACATTGAATGTTGGACGATGTTGGAGCATGTTGTAATACTAGACGAACCAAGTGCGTTTACTCGTGCCCAGGTTGATTTGAGGCTGGCGTGGGATGCGATGCATCATAACACAAAATAATCAATCTTCATCTTTAATATGAACCAATCACATCATTAGATGTGGCAGACCTTTGAGGAAAAGGACACATACACTTGTGAAGTTTTTTTTAGATGTGCTTTCTGAAATTAAGTTATATCATTACTTGATTGTTCAAAGGCCACAGAAAATGAGATTGGGATACCTGTGGTCTTACACTATTGCCTGCACTTGGCTACTGGGAAAGGCAGCCGTTGTCCGTGACAACCATGCATGCAGTAACTCTGATTTTTTTGCTTTGATTTGAACAACTTGTGTTCAATTACAATATAAACACGTTGTTCAATTTGTGTGTGTTACAATTTGTTTTGACAGTTTCCTGGAATTTCTTCATGCATATAAACTCTCTTAAAAACCACGTTCTTGATCGACTTAGCCAAATGCGCATGCAAGCAGTCTCGGTACACTCCTGGAAGTAGGCACAAAATGTTGGTTTCACTCAGGGTACCAGCAAGTTTGGGCCCAATGTCTCTAAAGTACAGGTTAAATTGATCGGCTATGTCTTGTCGAGTATTGTATTAGCATTATCTATTTCTATTTTAGATGGCAGAATTGATTTTTTAGATTTCAGTTTAATGATTTGAGAGATGACTCTCCAAATTTCTTCGGTATTTCCCTTAAGACAGTTAATTTTATTCTGAAAATATACTGAAGCGTTTGCTTAGTTCTCTCACATGATTAAGATGGTTGCTGTAGTTTCTGTAATAGCGTTTTTGTTATAAATGGCAAACATTAGCAAATTAAACAATATAGTTCGCGTACGGGTGACAAATACAAAATGTTTAACCTCAGTTTGTCTTGATAGTCTCAATTTAGGATGAACAGCACTACCAAACAGTGCTGTTTTTATGGCCTTTGGATTGTTTTTTACCAAGGGTAGGGTAAGGAGAATTTTGATAAGCTAAGGAAGTTATTGCGATAGTACCTAGGTGATGTACAGTGGTTGTCAGTCAATATTTGGAAAAGTAACAAGTTTATTCGTAACTTTTGAAACAACGGATTCACATCCTGCCTTTTGTCCTTGTTTTGTGAAATGCAAGGTCGTAGAAATTTACATACAACACATCCCGTGCTATTTACTTAGTCATTATGGTTCGTTCAAAATCTCAAATATTTCGCTTGATACTATGATACTAAGAGTGGCATGGGTGGCGTAGCGGTAAAACGGTCGTCTTTACACTGTGGGTTCTAGAGGTGGGTTCGCTGGTTCGAGCCCCGCTGTGAACCGATGTGAATTGAGTTTGTTTGATGTGTTTGTTCTCTCCTTGCCGCGAGGGTTTTCTCCGGGTTTCTCCGGTTTTCCTCCCGCCATAAAAATCAACATGTGAGTTGAGTGTTGTATGTACAGTATAACGAATGTAGTGGTAGCCATGGTAGCGAGTGTGAATGAGTCTCGGAGACTGATTAGCTCAGTAATGCTACTCTTAAATCCGAGGATAAACCAAAAGTTTTGATTTGATTTGAAAAGAAATAATGAGGGCATCATTATCCCAGCCTTGTTATCGTGCATAATGTTTGAAATCTCGAACTTGAATTGTCCATTAGTATCTAGAACGTGCTAAAAGCATCAGAGCACTGAAAATATCAACTTTTACTTTTTGTCATCATAAAGAGTTTTTTAAAAAACTTTTAAATAAAATAGATAATGACCTAAAAATTTAAACTAATAGAAAATTTCAAATTACATCTTTATCAGGTACTGTTCAGGTTACATGGAAAATACCCGAAAATGTCGAAGTCCGCATGAAAAATCACTACGCCATCTCCAAAATTGACAGGCCATTGCTAAAAGGCGTTCCAAACTAAATTGGCTTTTTCCATTTTAGAAATTTTCTGCCAAGCAAACGTTATTTAGATAAATCATACTGCCATTGAATAAACAGATAATTGACCATCAGACTTCTTAATTTAATTAATTCGCCAAACGCAAAAAAAAAAAAAGAAAAGAAAGAAAGAAAGAAAGAAAGAAACTAAGGTTTTTGAAGTAAAATACATAAAAAGGAAAAAGCCAATTTTCACAGTCCGATGAAAATCACTCTCACAACTACTTATCGACTCCCTTGTCCATGGAGACCCTAAGAGGAAGTTTATTATTTCAGTATTTCAGCTGTCAAAACTAAGGAACTTTGATAGCTCAACCGGCGTTTTGCATTGAGTAATAGTTCCTGTTTGCCATCGAGTCCACAACCAGACTTGATTGTTTACAAATGCTTAGGAATATGAATATTGAATAACGAGAGATCGAGTACTGGCAACCGGAAAAACTTGGAAGGCGTTCCAATTAAATTTTATCACTATTATACTTCTAAAAACTTAGTTTCTTCCTTCCTTTTTTTCGTTTAGTGAATTAATTAAATTAAAAAGTCTGATAGTCAATGATCTGTTATCCATGGCAGTATGATTTATCTAAAAAACGTTTGCTTGGCAGAAAATTTCTAAAATGGAAAAAGCCAATTTAGTTTGGAACGCCTTTTAGCAATGGTGTCACCGACCCGGAGCGTATACACCTTAGTTCCCAATCCCCAGCCGTAGCCTTCCTGAAGGGAACATGCCGAGTAACAAAAATACAATGCTTTATTAAATGAAGTTCTAGTTTGAGATTTAGACTTAATATTACTATAATACTGATACTATACGCGACGATCTTAATGAGACCAATTATTCTAGGAAAATATTGACTAAATAAATATTCTATACTTTGTTAGGAAATATATATTAAAACTTTGTCTTGAATTAAATTGATTTTTTTCTACTCACTATATATAAGTTTCTTAATAGATAAATAAATAGCAAAAATGTCCTTGTCTTTAAAAAAAATGTTCTTACACGTGTTTCAATATTTTTACTTTGCTGTGTTCCTTAGCAGCGTCCACAAACCGGCACAAATCACAGCCCACCGCAAACCACAACTCACACCTACTAGCTCGGTAGACACGTCGACGTAGCCCTCTTTGGCTCTGTTTCTATTTCTTGTTCCACTGAGCTTTCTTTGACGTCCACGAAGCCCTCTTCGGCTCTGTTTCTGAATGAAACGTAACTGACTGAACTTTTACGGTGAAGGGTCGACTCTGCCCTGAGTTGTTCGATGCTCCCTTACCAAGCAACTTCGAAGACTTCTTCTCTAAATAACTTCTTAATTTCTGCTCTTCACTGCTGCATGATGCTACTCAGCACTGACGAATATATATACTTTTACAACAATGCTTAAAAATTAAAGTATGCCCAATTAACGGGAAACAAAGGACTTAAAAAAAAACACTTATTAGAGTGGTTTTCATAAACCTGTGAAACAAAAGTTAATTATTAGCTAGTAATAGCCATATTCAAACAATAGAAAACAAAGGAATTAGAGACTAATAGTACTAAATACACTAAAATGTATTTCACGGGTTTATGAAAATCACTCTAAACGCACTAAGTTAATTTAACTAATTAAGTTAATTAATACACATTCCATGACAAATGGCCTGTCAATTTTGGAGATGGCGAGTTTGACATTTTCGGGTATTTTCCACAATGTCTCTAAAGTACAGGTTAAATTGATCGGCTATGTCTTGTCGAGTATTGTATTCAACATTATCTATTTCTATTTTAGATGGCAGAATTGATTTTTTAGATTTCAGTTTAATGATTTGAGAAATGACTCTCCAAATTTCTTCGGTATTTCCCTTAAGACAGTTAATTTTATTCTGAAAATATACTGAAGCGTTTGCTTAGTTCTCTCACATGATTAAGATGGTTGCTGTAGTTTCTGTAATAGCGTTTTTGTTATAAATGGCAAACATTAGCAAATTAAACAATATAGTTCGCGTACGGGTGACGTATACAAATAGCCACTACGTAAATGTAAATTGTACCTTGGTTTAGACTGACGTGAGGCTGCTATAACGCATGCAATGACTGTATTTATAGTGGAATTTAGGTTATTGTTTAAATGTTCGTGGTTCGTGAAAAATCCTGCATGTGTTTCCTATGGGCTTTCTGGGACGTGCGCTGCCTCGCTTTCATGCCAGCCCCGTTTTCATGGCACATTCTCGACTACGATAGATAGATAGAAAAGGCAAACCTAGACTCGTGCCGGCCTACAGCTTGGGCACGAGTAACATAACTAATCGTGATCAATAAGTAAAACATGTCGACATCTGAATTAGCTAGCTTTGTTCTCAAATTTATATGAGCCCAGTTTGTTATCGACAGCTACGTTTTTTATTCCAGTGCGTGGACTAATCTTGACAACTACTACTAGTTGTCGATAGCTATCGATAGAGTGATGGCACTTTAGAGTGATTTTCACCGGACTGTGAAAATGTGCACACTAGTAATATATCAGTGGATTTTCATGTGTTGTAGTGTATGAATGTGCTGAGTAATGTTTGTACAATTAGCTATAAATATGGTATGCTGTGACAATTAGTTTTTTCTACAATTGTCACTACATACTGTTTATTGCATGGCTGTACATCATCCATCATACTTTAATTGTTCCTTATGTGGTTACTTTTATTTTGTTCCTGCAATTCTTGTACATTGCTTGCAAAAAAGTCCATTGATGATGATCTCGTACCTTCAAATATATCGTTACAACAATATAATTCTTCATCAGTTCACATGTTGGAAATCTTACTTCACAATGTAGTATTTGTAAACTCAGTAAATCTTTTTGGGCATATTTAGGTATATTACGCGCCCCGTTTCTGTTGTTTGACTTTCATTTATTTCATCAACAGCGGTTGTGCTAGACTTTACTAAGTCCTTCTAAGATTTTCGGCGAAGCGACTCGCACTTTGCAATTGTGCTCATATGCATGTGGAAATGCTTTGATAGTCTTAATATCCATACATAAAATTGCCAAAAAGTGGCTATTTTAAACTCCTTCCCAACAACCGTTGTGCAAAGCTGCACGTGCTTCGTAATCATAACAGCTCATACATCATTTTATTTTATTAAAAAATAAGGATTTCGAATATCGTGCAAGGGTTCAGACAAAAAAAATTGTGCAAATGACATTCCTGCAGTACAATGTCTCCCATCAATTATCTAATGGTCGTCCGTCCCTAGCTCACGCATTTATTGGGTTTTGTCACCCAGTAAGCCAAATTGTTTTGAGCGGGCGGAAGCTACAGCCTTGTTTCCAGGCTCTCTAATATGTATATTGTTTGGTTGATTTGAGTTGGCTAGGGGAGGGTCACCAATTTTTTTCTGTTAATCAATGAAGGGCCATGGATCTTTTTGAAAAAGCAAGGGGGAAGGTCATCGCAATTTTGTTTTGGTTGAGATGAAAAACTCCAGCCCACCCTCCCTCATTAAAAACGTACAGTCCCTAATCCGTGAAATAGATATTAGTCTAATTAACAATTATTCACCAACATAAGGGCTATTCTTGGTTTGCATGTGACGTCATCGAAAAGCTAAAATCTAAACTATTCATCACACGAAACTGCTTCCTAGATATCTTATTTATATCATTAAGAAAAGTCCTCACACAAAAAACTGAGTTCTTTCGATGAATGGTTTTCGATTTATTGCGAGTCAATTTCTGTCACGCAACACTGTCACGTATATCGGAAAGACGCAGAAATATAGGCAAATGTGATTCAAATCATACGACTTTAACTTTGTAAGTGATAAATAAGTTTGTTTTGGTGAATATCTGAATAGAAAACACGAATTATAGTGATATTAACGTGATTTTGGTCCTTCGTCGTGTTACTGTACGCCATGTTGGTGTACAAAGGTTGTGCACCAAGATGGCGGACCCATACATTTCACACCAAACAATGAAGATATTTGATCGCTCG
Source organism: Telmatactis stephensoni (assembly GCA_029948255.1). Lineage (NCBI taxonomy): Eukaryota > Metazoa > Cnidaria > Anthozoa > Actiniaria > Isophelliidae > Telmatactis > Telmatactis stephensoni. Next base: position 98,286 of record JALIZF010001277.1, on the reverse strand, counting down.
TATCTCGTTATCAAAATATTCTTATGACTAAACATTTCGTATAGATACAAAACTTCAACTGCTTTTTTAGATGCAAGACATTTTATTCAAAAATATTCTATATTAAGCTCGAAAAAAATTATGATGACGTCAGTGCAAACCAAGAATTACAGTGCTGCGCCTCGAACCGTTGCCACTACCACAAAGTTTTTGATTACTTTTTGACATCTTTTTGACAACTTTGAATACCGCTAACCAATTAGATACTGGCGCTTCACTTTGATGTCTCGATAGGCGGAGTTTGTACATCATATCGAAACATCAAAGTGAAGCGACGATATTTAATTGGTTAGCGGTATTCAAGGTTGTCAAAAAGATGTCAAAAATTAATCAAAAACTTTGTGGAAGTGGCAACGGTTCGAAGCGCAGCACTGTAAAAATCCTGCATTCTGATTGGCTCCCTAACCTCGGGCTATTGGTGATAGCCCGAGTTGAGAGGAAGCGCGAGTAATAATATCAATAAAACATTTTTCTCTCTTTGTTTTGTTTAGTCTCATTCACCTTTGGCCCAATATGTCGGTGAATACTAAAACAATTAGACCTCTCGGCCTCATGGACTACGAGTTTGAATAGCCCATTCGGCCTACGGCCTCATGGGCTATTGACTCGTAGTCCATTCAGCCTCGAGGTCTAATTAGACAAATATATCTATTTCACGGATTAGAGTGGTTTTCATCGGACTGTGAAACAATTACTAATAGTCAGTGTTTAATAGTGTCTAATAGTTGTATTGCATCAAAAGAAAACAATGGGTGCAGAGTCTATTAGTGTCTATTAGCTTAGTAACTATTTCACAGTCCGGTGAAAATCACTCTAAAGTGCCATCACTCTATCGATAACTATCGACTAGTAGTAGTTGTCAAGATTAGTCCACGCACTGGAAAAAACGTAGCTGTCGATAACAAACTGGGCTCATATAAATTTGAGAACAAAGCTAGCTAATTCAGATGTCGACATGTTTTACTTATTGATCACGATTAGTTATGTTACTCGTGCCCAAGCTGTAGGCCGGCACGAGTCTAGGTTTACCTTTTCTATCTATCTATCGTAGTCGAGAATGTGCCATGAAAACGAGGCAGCGCACGGGGAACACATGCAGGATTTTTCACGAACCACGGACATTTAATAACCTAAATTCCACTATAAATACAATCAATGCGTTATAACAGCTTCACGTGAGTCTAAACCAAGGTAAAATTTACGTAGTGGCTATTCGTACGTCACCCGTACGCGAACTATTGTTTTTCTATTCGTACGGGAGTCAAAATTATTTAGAGTTTTCACAGTGATTCTTTATCATTTCAGTAAAGAAGATATGATATATTTGTTTAGACGAAGTAAGCGATTCTTGTAAGCTATGTTAAAGTCATTCAGAGTAATTCTACGAGTCTGTACATAGTAGGCAAACGGCAGTCATGTCGCGACATTTTAGAATTTTTTCAGACTGCAAATGTCACGCACTTCAATATTAGGACTTCGATCATATTTATTACTTCTCTAATAGTATTGCATACCAGAAGAAAGTTGAATTTAAGTTAAATTTACTTAATCAAGAGAGTTCTCTCAATAAATAATTACACAATTTGAAAAGAAAAGTTTCTTTCATCAAAAATGAAATTTGCATTGCGACAAATCTATCAAAAAATTTCAGTCAAGTGACATTGTGGATTGAATGGTGTCGTTATTTACACTGTTGAATAACTAGTATAAGTAAAAAGAAGGAACTGAATAAAGAAAGAATTAGAAGGAAAGGGGAGGAAGAAAGAGAACAAAAGAAGGAAGGAGGGGAGGGAGGGAAGTGGGAAGGGAAGAAGGAAGGAAGGAAGGAAGGAAGGAAGGAAGGAAGGAAGGAAGGAAGGAAGGAAGGAAGGAAGGAAGAAATAGCAAGAGCAAACAAAATGAATGAAAGACAATGAAAGTAAAATAATGGAAAATATAGCAGAATCAAAAATTAGAATTCTCCATGGGGAAACTGCAAGCAGAAAACATCAAGATGATGTTTCTGAAAATCTTTCAGCCTGCATTCCTTCATCTTAATAGACATACTCAAGTCATCCATGATAGTGCTCATCAAGTCAAGCAAACTCTGTCTAGTTGTGCCATGTTTTTGCTGGTCATATTCATCAGTACTGATTCTATAACAACTGCTAACTGACAGTACTGGTGCATCATGGCCTCTTTGCAAGGATAGAATGTGTCTTTTGACTTCTGATTTGATGCTTGCTGGAATATCAAACAGTTTGTCATGCTGGTCCATCATTATACTAAGAAGTTTTTCTGCATTTTCCTGAAAAAAAGAATACTGTAAGAGATGTTGTGAACCTCTTTAAATAATACATAAGTTTACACATACCTTATTTTCTTGGAAAGCAGAATTTGGCATAATCCCTTCCATAAAAACCCTACACAAGTACTTTCTTCTTTGCTCCTTGGAAATCCTTGCTTGGGATATCAGACTTTTATCAAAGAAATTCAAGAGCCTTTTCAAGTGCTCTTGTCTGTGTTGATCAATCAAGATGATCAGCAATTTCAAAGCTTGTGGAACATTTCTCTTGTGAGAGGACAATAAACAAATTATTCCTTCTAAAAGAGCTGAGAACTTTACTGGAATGAGAGAATCAGTCAAAGATGAGTAAAACTTTGCAAGTGAATTGGAAATTCCTGCTTCAGTTATGGCAATCTTGTTGTGGAATTCAAACTCTTTATTGTGTTCCAGAGGGTATTCTCTCAAGGCATCAAAGCATGCAACTGCTGCATTCTTCCAAATGAAATCTCTTCCTCTTCTTCCTCCTTCTTGCTCATTTGGCACAGTTTTTTTAACGCAGAATGATTCAACAAGCCGTGTGTAAGGACTGTTTGTAATCTCTGAAAATTCAGCAGCAGCTTCTGGTTCTGAGGTGTCAAGGATATCATCCAGGAAAGAGACATCTAATAGTTTGAGTAAACTTGAAAGACTTTCTTCAAACCAAATATCTTTACAAAAACTGGGGGAAATTTCATCTTGAATTTGGGAAAGCAGCTTTGACTTATGTGTAGTCCTGGGAATTTGAAAACAATTCAATCATCTATTTAAATTTATTGATTATGAACTACTTTGATCTAATCTTGCTTATAAAACATGCTGAGCATGAGAAAAGCAAGCCTGTAGACACAGATGTAGTATCACTTTTTGCCTTTTTTAATAGTCTGGAATAGGGTACCATTTTGGTCTGGGATAGCAAATGGTTTCTGCAAAAATGATACTGTCAGTTTCAATTAAAAACAACAGAGCTCAAGAAGAAGAACAGGATATGGAAAATCAAAATTTTAGGGTCAGGGTTTTGAGCTGCTGGCATCTCACCCCTATCCCAAAAGACCTCAGTGTACCCCCCTCCCCCCTCCCCCCCTCTCGGGAAGACGTCACATTACGTGATGTCTCAGTCTGCTTGTTATGCTTTTCTAGTTACTATTGTTTTAATTTGATGATAATCAACTGTACCTGGTATTCATGTGCATCAAACTTCTTCTTTTAAACTTCCTTGGCGTTTCTGACGATGAATCTTTCAAAACACTTGTTCCACTAAAACCAGCTCGTCTTTTTCTGCTGAAATCGTTGCTCTCTGTTTTCATATCACTTTCTGATAACTGACTTACTTCGTTAGTATTCAAATTTTCTTTCGAAGATGTTCCCATGGATTTTCGCTTGGTGGATCTTCTATGGGCATTCCAACGATCGAAACTGAGTCTCTTTTTCTTTTTCTCGGCCTTAACTGGACCCTTGTTTGAATCATCTAAGAGCTGTGAGCTTCCAAAGCGGTAGAGTCTGTTCCCGGGCTCGAAAACCTCTCTCTTTCCATCAACACTCTCTATAACTTGCGATTCCAGTAGCTTCTGAGCTAAAGACTTCACTTGAACTTTAGATGGATCGCTGGCAAGTTCAGGATGGTTGAATACATAGTTCTGTAAATGTTCAACAAGTTCGTTCCCACGGAAACAGTTTTCGAACGATTGAAGCTTCCATCTTCTTTTGCGAGGTTCCAAGCTTGATTTCAAGTGATCCACCAACTCGTTCCAAATTTTTGTGGCTTTAAAGGGCTCTGAAACTGTAAAGCTCATGTTTCTTTGATCTCTGGATTGTAAGGCAGGCCTGTTAAGCTACAGGAAAATTATTTTACTACTGGATACAAATATCTTTCAAACTGACTGCCATTTTACCGACTTGTGGTTATGTCGCGTTGGGACTGGGTACATCCTCTTGTCCAGTCTCATTTTTGACGTCCCGTACAGAAAAGCACAGGAATCCCAAAGTTACATTCTTGTTGTTGTTGTTGTTGTTGTTGTTGTTGTTATTGTTGTTGTTGTTGTTGTTGTTCTTCTTCTTCTTCTTCTTCTTCTTCTTTTTCTTCTTCTTCTTCTTCTTCTTCTTCTTCTTCTTAATCTTCTCCTTCTCCTTCTCCTTCTCCTTCTCCTTCTCCTTCTCCTTCTCCTTCTCCTTCTCCTTCTCCTTCTCCTTCTCCTTCTCCTTCTCCTTCTTCTTCTTCTTTTTCTTCTTCTTCTTCTTTTTCTTCAACCTCGTTCCCAGGCCCTTTTCCCTTTGCTTGGAGGTCGGGCTTTTTCTTCTCTCTCTATTTTTTATAGCGCTTGAAATAACTACAGAATACTCCGCAAATGATTCTTTTTGAAAACGACGCAGAAACACAATAGGAACACAAAAGGATGAATATAATGAATACATTTGCGGGGTATTCTATAGTTGTGCGTTGGTTGGCACAGGAATGATAAAGGCTACGTCAACGTGAACATCGCTATTTGAAAATGAATATTTGAAAATATTTGAAAATGAAATTTTAGCATTTATATAGCGCAAATGTCTACACTTATTTCAAAAAATGTTGTCGCGGTTCAGAACAACAAGCGTCAAACCAAGCCCGAAATGAATGCTGGTTTTATGCCGGTAATATATTCAAATCAGGCTTGCCTTGATGCTTGTTGCTTTGAACCGTGACAATTAACGTTTTTTGAAATAAGTGTATATAATCAAATGCACTTGGTGTTTGTTAGTAGTTAGGATAGACTGTTGTACCGGGCGACAATCCCCTACTCTTTGCGAACAGTACAAGTGGATCTTTTTACGTCCACTATACACGCCCGCTCTCTTAGGCCCTGTTCAAACGAGAACACAAGTCGATGCAAGTTTTGAATTGCGCGAGCTTGCATCTTCGTTTGAACACCAACTTGCATCGACTTGCGTCTACTTGCATCGACTTGAGAGCACTTTGAACATGCTCAAATTTCTTCTCAAGTCGATGCAAGTTTTTCCTCGTTTGAACAGTCACTACGCCAAACTTCATGAATTGTTTTCTTGTTTTTTAGTCCGAAATTCTGCATATTTTCTCTTCTGTAAATAATTCAAACAAAAACAAAACCGATTTTCTCGTTCACCTTTCCTTGAACGTTTTTGAATAACTTGCATCGACTTACGTGGAGCCACTAGTTTATTAGTTTCAACTATTATGTGTTACCCTCGTTAAATAAAGACATTATTATTATTATTATTATTATTATTATTATTATTATTATTATTATTATTATTATTATTATTATTATTATTATTATTATTATTATTATTATTATTATTATTATTATTATTATTATTATTATTATTATACAAGCAGGTTAGAGTGAAAGCAACTGAGGCAACCGGGCGGCCTGTGTGCCTGTGTGAGTTTTCACGGCTTATTTATTTACTATTATCAAGATGCTCACGAAAGCGAGATAAAAATTTCAAGTTTGAAAAAGCAATGAAATTTAGCGGTTGGCGGGATACGGGTTTTGCCGGATTCGGATTTAGACCGCGGAATTAGATAAGATAAAAGTGGTCGGGAACGTAAGCAAGACGAAATCAGTATGCGGGGATTGCGAAGGAAAGTAGCTGGAAAATATGGGGATACAAGTTAGTCTATGAATGTCAGTGGGGAAAACGTTGGAACGGGATCCGAGAACCCAATTTCGTCCCCCAGACTAGTACTCGATACATTACCTCTTATTGCACATGTTCAAGCATACGCAGCTCTCTGTATATTTCATGACTGAATTTCATATAGTCGTTTTATTGTGGGCTTGGGTGGGGAAATGGTTGGGGGCGACTATGTGGCATTCAGCCATGGAGCATTTACCCGCAGCTCAAGGAGCCACGTTTACGTCATTGATGCTCACCATTCTCGTAACGCGAGTCGTCTTCTCACTACGCATGCTCGTCGAGCATGCACAGTAAGAGATAACGGCTGGAAACGAGATTGCATGGTCTCAAGGTTGATGAAAATGGATGTCATTTTGCGTTGCAAATTAGTAGTTTATTGACTGAACCATACAACAAATATTGACCTCGCCTATACAAAAGGCTAGGCTACGTAATCGTTTCCTGCAATCATAACGTTCTCACCAAATCCTTCTGCAGTCATTCCCGACCATCCCCCATCTACTGCAAAATCTGCAGCCGTAACACCAGAGGCATCGCGGCTGCACAGGAAGATAGCTACCGCTGCCACTTCAGAGGGCTCACAAAATCTACGTAGCATATGATACTTCCCCCAGATTGGTTCCCATTTCTCCCGGTCATTTTGTGCTGCCTTTGCGACCTAATATAAAGTGATAGAATAAATAAATAAGTTGGTATTACCAATATTAAGAGAGAGAAACTCTTGGATTGAAGTCTGGGCGATGTTGGCGGCACGTAACGAACGCGTAATGCTATTTCTATAACAGGAAGTTGACGCCGTTGCGCACGCGTGAACAGTGGAATTCGAATTTGATTTCCGCTCGAAAGTTCTCTTCTTGTTCTGATATCCACGTGGTGCAGTAAAAAAGAAGAATTTGATGTCTTTATATACTACACTGTGGCATTGAGTTTATATCGCCGATTTATCCTGAGTTATCCTACTGCATGTTTATAAAAAAGAAATTGAAAAAGATGGAGTGGCCTATAATTAGCTGACCGAGTTTCACCGGAAGAGAACTTTCTTATAACAGAAATCGATCCAAATTTCACTGTTTTCGCGCGAAACTTACACGCCCGCTCTCTTAGGCCCTGTTCAAACGAGAACACAAGTCGATGCAAGTTTTGAATTGCGCGAGCTTGCATCTTCGTTTGAACACCAACTTGCATCGACTTGCGTCTACTTGCATCGACTTGAGAGCACTTTGAACATGCTCAAATTTCTTCTCAAGTCGATGCAAGTTTTTCCTCGTTTGAACAGTCACTACGCCAAACTTCATGAATTGTTTTCTTGTTTTTTAGTCCGAAATTCTGCATATTTTCTCTTCTGTAAATAATTCAAACAAAAACAAAACCGATTTTCTCGTTCACCTTTCCTTGAACGTTTTTGAATAACTTGCATCGACTTACGTGGAGCGGTGTTCAAACGAAGACGCAAGTAGTTTCAAGTCGACAAAACTTGCATCGACTTGCGTTCTCGTTTGAACAAGGCCTTAGTGTTCTCTTGGTATTACTTAATAAGTAAGTCCATTGAAATAGTTGGCAACATACCTCAGGTGTATAAGTCCATGCAGGACAAATTGAATTGACTCGTATTCCATCCTTAGACAAGTCAAATGCCATACATCTCGATAAGGTGACTATGGCACCCTTGCTTGCTGAGTACGTCCAACGTTGAGGCTGAACACGATGGGCTACTCCACTGGCGATGTTTACTACAGCACGTTGGCTGGGTGCAGCTGGAATAGTGATGAGAGTGAGGGAATTTAGATAAGAAGTAGGCAGGTGCTATTTGTGATATTGTTTAAACCATGCATCCATGACATTGGTTAATACATGCCGAAAATCTGCCATAACCAGTGGCGGATTCAGGGGGGTCGAAGGGGTCAACGGAACCCCCCTGAAAGGTTTTAAGCCAATTTTTTGTCCGAACATCGACCAAAGAATAGAGTATTATACACAGCTGTGTTTAAGAAACAGAACCCCTCTTGGAAAAATCCTGGACAGCTACTGATAACTTCAAAACTTTAGACATTTTTTGACATTTTTTATTTCTTGTCTGATTCCTTCTTCAAGAAAGCTTTCCTGAGTTTTAATCATATGATACCAATTTTTATGTGGGGAATTCATTATAGTGGCAAATTGGAAGTGTCTCTTAATTGGCTATTGTTTTGCGCGCTTATGATTTGACCAGATTTAGTATACAAAAGAAACTTTGTTTTAAAACAGGGTTTCTGCACATTTTATATATTTTAAAAATGTGTTATTCATAGGTCGATAGTATATTATGTGTCTGAAAAATAAGACATTCTTATCTGGGGACTTGAAATTGGCTCAGAACCATAGAAAGTTCGGACCCCGGCCGGCTTGGATCATTACTTACTAATACTTTGAAGAATAAAATAATTGACTATTGGATATCCAGCTAGATCTAGACTGGATAAGTCTTGTACTGAGTTACCGACTGACTGACTGACTGTCTGACTGTCTGACTGACTGACTGACTGACTGACTGACTGATTGACTGACATAATAATAACGAAAAAATGGATGAATGAATAAGTGAATGGATGGATGAATGGATGGATGGATGAATTCACAAAATCAGTATTCCTAAGCTGATAACAACTAACAATTCCTTTCTTACACTAACCTTTCAGCATGTGTGGATGACATGCTTGGACCATGTTGGAATAGCCTTGGACATTGACACTCATTGTCTTATTCCAGTCTGCAGCCCTTGCTGTCATACCTAGAACAATTTCAGACCATAAACATTCTTGTCCTTCGGCCATTTTGATAACTTTAATATCGTTTACGTGGTTAAATAAAGTTGCTTGCTTGCTTGCTTGCGTGCTTGCTTGCTTGCTTGCTTGCTTGCTTGCTTGCTCACGCGCTTCCCAATGGACACATAGCAATTGAAACATTTTACATTAAAACAGCGGTGTTTCTCGCCTTTTCTCACCTTTAGAACCAAAGAAAACGGCTCCATTCAAAAGAAAATTCACCTTTCCATGTTTCTCAGCCACAACATTCACTGCCTGAATACACTGGTCCCTATCAGAGACATCAACAGCAAAGAACTCAACTTGAAAGCCTTTGGAAGTAAGAGATGTCGCTACTTCCCCACCAAGCTTTTCGTTGATATCAAAAATTACTGCTGTTGCTCCATCACTAGCAAACCGCTTAACGGTAGCAGCGCCAATTCCTGAAGCCCCACCAGTTATAATTGCAACACAACCAGAAAAACGCTCTTTTGTGAACTCTTCATCTGAAGCAGGAGGGCAATTACTCGCTGCCATTTTGTGCTGTCACGAGATCTGTCATCCTGTCACGACATGAATTACCTTTTTGGTCAGATATTTTTGCTAAAAGACATGTTAGGTCATGGATGTGCGTCATTAAGCATTACTTTAGGGAATATTATTATAAAATCAACATTTGCGCGTAACTCGATGTCATTAAAAAAACGCCAAAGCAACTGTTTTCATATTTTTTTCATGCTGAACTGGATGTCGGAAATCGTGACTAAGCTGACCCCTAGACCCCTAATCGGAAATGGAATTGTTTACTTACGCTTTACTCCTATAAGAACTCACGCATCACGCATGTAATAGTATAGTTGCAATAATTAAAGGAAAAGTGCATAGTGGGAGAAGTGACTGTGCGTGATATCTTAGAGAACTCTAACCTACAAGAGATAGCATTCTCGAAATGACCATCATACATGAAAACTGTGAGGGCTAAAAAATTGCTCAAATCGTATGGCAAAAATTGGTGATCTAGGCTAAAGCTACTGGGAGATATTTATGAAAACGATGTGTTATTGCTGATCAAAATGTCACCTCTCCCAAAGTACGTGCTTCCGAACTTTGCGAAGAATGTCTGAACTTTTGCGTGATGTTTATACTCCAGATTACGGGACATTCCACGTAAAACCTTTATCGTGTAACTCGAAGTCACTAAACATCTAGTTACGCGCTGGATGTGGCACTGGAAAAAATGAGTGCGGTCTAGAAGCGTTTCCATGATTCTTACAACTCTTGAAGCACGTAACTCGAAAAGCGCGTAAAGTGCGTACGCGTATCTCGAACATTTTTTGGGCTTCCTGTGCAATTATTGTCGGCGAGGAACTGAGATGTTTTGCAATATGCACATGGAATAACATGGAATATGGCGGATGGATTGGGATGTGTTTAGTAACATTTAAAAACTAGATTTTTGGCATGTTCTGGTCCCTTAGCAGCTATGTTTTCTAGAACTGGAGTTACTAGTGTTAGATTACTGTCGAGATTTCATCGAAAATTTGGTGTAAAAGGAAGAAATGTTTCGTTCCTTTGCAAGAAAGTCGGCACAAGAGAATGGAATTGTCACTTTCGTTTTAGAGTTCTTACGCGATATTTTTGTGATAAATTAGCTACAGGGAGTCAAGTGACTGGACTGAACGAAAGTCAAGGTTCGTCTGATGTTGAATTCAATGAAGAAGACAAAGAACTTGTTCAAGAAAGCCTTACGGAACATATTTGTGATCAATCAAAGACATTGAATAACTATTTGTGCAGAAATGACATTACTTCAAAATTAAGAGCTACCCTAGTGAATAAAGATTCTGGAGACAGAGTCGCTAAAAACACTGTTTTAAACAAGTCTTCATTAGCAAATGAAGCAAATTTCATGACTGTCAATTTGTCTGAAAATCAAACATTCAAAAATGAGTCCAATTTTGACACTACTAATTATCCAATAATTACTAAATTTCAACTTCCACCAGACTGGAGAAAAAGCCAGTTTGGAGCTCCAGGTATTAAGTTTCCAGGAAATATTTATGTGATCAAGAAAGCTAGTGATGAACTACAGTACATTGATGTATTAGAAGACTTCCTTAAAGCAAAAGTTCTAGGCTTTGATACAGAACACTGTCCTGTGCAGCATTTAGTTTGTGTGATCCAATTAGCAACCAAGGATAAAGCTGTTTTATGGCATTGTTTGAATTTTAAGAAGAAGATGCCTCATTTCCTAAAAGAACTGTTGGTTGGAAGTGTAAAGAAGGTATAGTGAATGATATTGTATTGTGACTGGTTTCTATAGTAACGAATGGCAGTATAACTTCTCCATCAACCTTTGTCAAGCAACATTATTCAACAATATGTTGGCAACAAATGTTGAATCATGTATCATGGTGTGTTGAATGTTGAAACAAGCTTTTCAACATGTTGAACAAAATAGACCTGTTGCAGAAAATAGACGTGTTTTTTTTTCCCGCAACATGTTGCCGCTTGTTGAACGATGTACAGAGTTGACTGCTGATTCAACACCATTCACCACCATTGTTGATCAACAAATGTTGAATGATGTTAAGAGGAGATGTTTTTCATATTCAAGCATTGAGCAACAAAAACCTCTCATTCCAAGAATAAGCGTTGTACAAAGCTGAAGTAATTTACGGGTAGTTTAGGTTGTTTGTAGTTGGTGTAGGTTGATAAAAGTCAAATAAATTAAAGTGTTAATCCAAATGGAAAAATTGAAACCAAAATGGGATTTAGGCCTCCAGTTCATCATTTGCAATATATATATTCTTTACAATCAGCTTGAAAGTTGCTTCCAGAGTTTGTTTTAATGTTTCAAAGTTCAAGTCATACTTTTGACATTCACAACAAGCATTGTTTTGGCAAACTTTGAGCTTACTTTCTGTGCAAATTCCCAAAATCGTTAGAATCCATTTCTTGCTTCAAGCTTGCTGTGGAAGATTCCATTTTGATGAACAAATTGTGAACTTCTTTAGGCAGAGCAGTGCCTTGCTTTCGATGCATCTCATTTTGCTGTAAACCTTGATTCTAACAAATTTTTGAATTTTGATGGAAGTAAGTTTAAAGTAGAGAACATTTTGTATGACTGTGAAAACAGCGCGCACTGCATGGTCACAGCACAATTATGGCACAACATTGGAATATTTTTATAGACATCAAGACACTAACACAGCCAAGGCATGATGCCATCCATATCACACCCATACAAAATCTGTTCTTTATAACACAGTAATGATATAACACTGATTATAAATGTTATTATGGTTATTAGGTTGGCCATGCCTGCATGGATGATGCCGTCATGATCTCCAAACAATTCAAAGAGGAACCTCAAAACTTGATTGATACAAATTGTTGGGCCAAAGACCTTCACTGCACTCCACAGTCCTTACAAGGTTTGTGTGCCATATTTCTTGGAGAACATCTGTCCAAAACACATCAGCAGTCAAACTGGAAGAAAGAGAATCTCAGCCCTGGGCAGATACACTATGCTGCTACTGATGCTTGGATTTCTCTTAAAGTGTATGAGGAAATGAAAAGGTGAGCATCCTCTGGAGTTCAGGGGAGGGGTAAGGTAAATATCCTCCGGAATTCAGGTGGCCCTTGGGGGGAAGGGAAGGTAAACATCCTCTGGAGTTCAGGTGGCCTTAGGGGAAAGGGGTAGGTATATATCCTCTGGAGTTCAGGTGGCATTAGGGGGAAGGGAAGGTAACTATCCTCCAGAATTCAGGTGGCCTTTGGGGGGAAGGGAAGGTAAACATCCTCTGGAGTTCAGGTGGCCTTAGGGGAAAGGGGAAGGTATATATCCTCTGGAGTTCAGGTGGCATTAGGGGAAGGTAAGGTAAACATCCTCTGGAGTTCAGGTGGCCCTAAGGGAAGGGGAAGAGGTTAGCTCAGTGACCTAAGCTAGGAAGGATTTCAAGGAACTTGGGTGTTTGTTTGTTAGGAGAAGGAGAGCCCATTGCTCTAAGTGGGAATAAGAAGAACAAAGAAGGGAGAGTAGTGGAGGAGAGTTCCTAAAACTCCCACTCTGTTCCAGAGTTGATACCTATTAAATTATGCCATTTTTATGATTTCAAGGTGGGGAATGTTATTTTTAGAGGGAGCAGTCATGATAAAAGGTTGTGTCTTCCATCTATTTTATTAATTTAAGCCGAACTTTCACACAACTAGTACATCTGATGCACTAGTAATGTGAAAGCTCAGCTTAAATCAATAAAATACATGAAAGAAATGATGTTTTGTCATGATTGCAAGGTGGATTGTTACACGTGGAACTTATTGTACTGTTATTATTCCATTCTCTACTGTTATTGATATTACAATGTTTATTTCTTAGACATGCTAGCCAACTGGGTGTGTCACTCACCCCAATGTACAAGAACCTAGAAGAGAGATACCAAGAAGTATTAACTAGCAGAAGGCTTAAGCGTCGTCGACGAAGACAGAAAATCAAAGAAAGAAAACAAGAGCTGAAAGCAAAAACATTGAATTTACAGGAACAGATCACAACTGGTCAGGACATTGTTGAAAGGAATATCTCTGAAGGACACATTGCCTTAGAGGTGTTTGATAAACTTCATATCACAGATCAAACTGTTAATAATTTACAAAAGTCTTTAGATTCTGTTTCTGAGGATCAGATTCACAAAGAGAAAGCTATTAAGAAAAAGAGTGCTGGAAGTAGACAAAGGCATAAGAAATTTCTAGCCAAATTCCATTCTCTAGAATAAGTTTTTTCATGTGTAATAAATAGTTTTGTTTTGTATTTTGTTTTCATTTTGATATTGTGTTTTTTAAGAGCAGAGAAGGGTGAGAAATTATAGGAAGGACAATGGACTGTTTGGGAGGACAAGGAAAGAATTAATGCAAGAATGTTTTTTCTAAGATCATTTTTATTGAAAGAAAATAATTATTGTCGGACAATAAAAATAAATACATTTTATATTTTTTTCTATCTGTAACTCCTACCTAATTTATTTTCATTATTTTTCAGACAAATTCTATTTGTCTTTGACTATTTTTGATGCTTATCTTACAAATTGCCTATCTCTCTACTTCTTTACAATTAGGCAAAAATGATGATGAAATGTGATTTTGTTTCCTATTCCTGTGAGCTTTCCAAACAGGCAAGCAGTTTGAATTCCTATCTTTTCAAATTGCTTTCTAACTAAAAATTTAAATAAAAATTTGTTCAAACGTAATAGTCCTATGAACTACCGATCTCAGACCTTGTGATGTCTTCAACATTGTGTAGGAGTTTGTATTTTATGTGCATTCAGAACCAATCCCTTGCCATGCTCCTGCTAGTCTTCGTCACGCAACGTTTCGTCACGCAATGTTGCCAGGGTTGAGAGGCGTTGTATGACCAAACCCTCGGCGACTGCTAAGGAGACTTATGGCCCTGGCTGATATAATACAGTACCTACTTACACTAGGTTTTTTTGGGCGGTGGCTTTTTCCGCGCCCCTCTGAACCCCTTTTTTTGTTTCGAGAACCCAATAGGTACCTCCCAGACTTGTCTAGGAATACGTATATAATAAGTAAAAACACGAGCTTTCGTTATCGACTGGTCTTGTCGCACGTTTTTCAAGTGTTCCATTCGATCCAGGTTCTCTTCTCGTCGCTTTAGCAACATAGTTTTTCGTTGAGCAGCCTCTTGTGCAATGCGCATGCGTGCTACAGCTTCTAGTCGTCTGGCAATATTGAATCGTCTCTTTTCTTGTTCAACTTTCTTTTCTTCTTCTTCTTGGAGTTTTCGTTGCTCTTCCTCCAGGGCGCGGCGTTCTTCTTCTTCTTTGCGAAGTCTTTCTGCTTCTTCTTCTCTTAACTTTTGCTCCTGTTTACAAAAATTGATTAAGTTTGTCAATATTTCAATATTGATGACGCTGCTAAAGACGATGATGATGATGATGATGAATTCTTTGTTCCACATCCCATCATATCAATACTTCCATTTCAAAAAACATTTACGGGCAGTGGGTCAATCTGAAAGACGGAACGGTTTCTTTTGCTTTTGTGTTTTCTGACTAAAATACGAAAAAAAAAAAAAAAAATTCTAACCCAAAGCTCTTAACCTGTATTGCAATTTATATTATATCAAACTAGGTCTCAGATATGCCAGATTCAGATCTCCGACCGTCAACGTTTTTTGAAATAGTTGTACAATATATAAAATTGACGAATTACGATAAAGGAAAAGTTGACGTAGAAAAATTATAAAACGACTTACTCTTGCTTCAGCAATTCGTCTCATTTGTTCTTTGTATTGACGTTCCTCTTGTAGTCGTCGTAATTCTTCCTCTGCTTCTCGTATTTGTTCCTCTTCTAACTTTCGCTGTTCTTCTTCTTCTTGTAACTGACGTAATCGTTCTTCTTCGAGTCGTCTTTCTTCCTCAATTCGGTCAAGTTCCTCCTAGATGTCGGAGTAAATGGCAAGAAATATGATTTAATAATTAAAGTTCTTCAAATTTTCTTTTAGAGGTGATATGGTATCGAAATTCTCTTTTCCGTGTCACACCGCATCTCGGCATTTTGATTAGATAAGAAAAAATGTTAGTCGAACAAAATGGTGAGACAAATCACAGTATACCGCACATCAATGATCCAACGGTACGGTACGACACGTACAACATGGTACAGTACGACACGTACAACATGGTACGGTACGACACGTACAACATGGTACGGTACGACACGTACAATATGGTACGGTACGACACGTACAACATGGTAGGGTACGACACGTACAACATGGTACGGTACGACACGTACAATATGGTACGGTACGACACATACAACATGGTACGGTATACGACACGTACAATATGGTACGGTACGACACGTACAACATGGTACGGTATACGACACGTACAATATGGTACGGTACGACGCGTACAACATGGTACGGTACGACACGTACAACATGGTACCGTACGACACGTACAACATGGTACGGTACGACACGTACAACATGGTACGGTATACGACACGTACAATATGGTACGGTACGACGCGTACAACATGGTACGGTACGACACGTACAACATGGTACGGTATACGACACGTACAATATGGTACGGTACGACACGTACAACATGGTACGGTACGACACGTACAACATGGTACGGTATACGACACGTACAATATGGTACGGTACGACACGTACAACATGGTACGGTACGACACGTACAACATGGTACGGTACGACACGTACAACATGGTACGGTACGACACGTACAACATGGTACGGTACGACACGTACAACATGGTACGGTACGACACGTACAACATGGTGCGGTACGACACGTACAATATGGTAAGGTACGTACAACATGGTACGGTACGACACGTACAACATGGTACGGTACGACACGTACAACATGGTACGGTACGACACGTACAATATGGTACGGTACGACACGTACAACATGGTACGGTACGACACGTACAACATGGTACGGTACGACACATACAACATGGTACGGTACGACACGTACAACATGGTACGGTACGACACGTACAACATGGTACGGTACGACACGTACAACATGGTATACGGTACGACACGTACAACATGGTACGGTACGACACGTACAACATGGTACGGTACGGCCGTACGTACAACATGGTACGGTACGACACGTACAATATGGTACGGTACGACACGTACAACATGGTATACGGTACGACACGTACAACATGGTACGGTACGACACGTACAATATGGTATACGGTACGACACGTACAATATGGTACGGTACGACACGTACAACATGGTATACGGTACGACACGTACAACATGGTACGGTACGACACGTACAACATGGTACGGTACGACACGTACAACATGGTACGGTACGACACGTACAACATGGTATACGGTACGACACGTACAACATGGTACGGTACGACACGTACAATATGGTACGGTACGGTCCAAAACTGCTCCATAATACAGTACGGTATGGCACAGTGCGACACAAAGTTTAGTCACATAACATATGCTCTAGGAACTCACCTGACGTCGTTTAGCCTCCAACAATTCCTGTTTACGTTTTTCCTGATCAACTTTCATTTGTTCCATTTCTTTTTCCTTTTCTCTCATTTCTTCCTCTCTTTTCTTTTTCTCTTCTCTCTTTCGCTGGACTTCAAGTTTGCGCCTCTCAGCTTCCGCGGCTCTACGTTGCTCTCGCTCCTCACGGGCTTTCTTCTTCGTTTCTTTTAACTTTTCCATTGCCTCTTCCTCCTCGCGCCTTGCTTCATCTTCTTCAGCAAGACGTCGCAATCGCTCCTCTTCGATAGCTTGCTGCTTCATCTCAGCTTCTTGTCTTGCGAGCGCTTGTTCTTCCTCTTTCTCCTTTAGCAACCGTTGTTCCTCTTCATGTCTGTGTTTTTCTTCTTCTTTCTTCTTCTTTTCCTCTTCTTTTCTCTTTTTCTCCGCTTTTCTCGCTTCTGCACGTTTCTTTGCCATTTCTTCTTTCGTTGGTTTCTTGGGCTTCGATGGGGTGTAGGCATTTTTCTTCTCAGGGGGTACCTGTGGGGCAACCTCTGGTATATCCACATTTTGTACTGTACTAGCACTACCTCCAAGGGGACCTTCGGCGTTTTGTTGTTGCACGAGTTGTTTAAGTTCTTCATCCATGTGCTGAAGCATTTCTGGAGTGTTGAAAGCGTCGAAGTCAATGTTTTCATGGTCTATTTTAATTTCTTCTTTCTTGGGAGACTTGGGAGCTTTGGGTTTCTTTTTAACCTCCTTCTGCGATACAAAGTGGAAAATATATTAGCAAAAATATAACAAAGAAGAAGAAAACTGATAAAACGAGCGAACGAAAATACACCAAAAAGACGAGACGAAACGAGAGGACGTCCAGAAAGGAGGAGAGACGAGACAAGACGAGACGAGAAACGGGGAGATCATAGGAATAAAGAGGAGAGGAGAGGAGAGGAGAGGAGAGGAGAGGAGAGGAGAGGAGAGGAGAGGAGAGGAGAGGAGAGGAGAGGAGAGGAGAGGAGAGAGGAGAGGAGAGGAGAGGAGAGGAGAGGAGAGGAGAGGAGAGGAGAGGAGAGGAGAGGAGAGGAGAGGAGAGGAGAGGAGAGGAGAGGAGAGGAGAGGAGAGGAGAGGAGAGGAGAGGAGAGGAGAGGAGAGGAGAGGAGAGGAGAGGAGAGGAGAGGAGAGGAGAGGAGAGGAGAGGAGAGGAGAGGAGAGGAGAGGAGAGGAGAGGAGAGGAGAGGAGAGGAGAGGAGAGGAGAGGAGAGGAGAGGAGAGGAGAGGAGAGGAGAGGAGAGGAGAGGAGAGGAGAGGAGAGGAGAGGAGAGGAGAGGAGAGGAGAGGAGAGGAGAGGAGAGGAGAGGAGAGGAGAGGAGAGGAGAGGAGAGGAGAGGAGAGGAGGAAAGAGAGAAAAAAGGCTAAGAAAAATACCTTTTCCTTTGATGCTTTGGCAGATTTATTTCTGTTGATAAGTGCTGCTAAATCCGACAGGTCATTTTTGGCAGATCCCGCTGACTTAACAGGCTCGGGCTCACGCTTTTTAGGAAAGTCAGAAACAACTGGCTGCGCACGCGCAACTGAAATAGCGGAAGCCTCGCTGACGACATCTTCACCCTCTTTACCAAACCCCTCCAACTCGAGCTTCCCGCGTTGAATTGTAGGATTGGTTTTGTTAAGAAGACTGCTGACAAAGTCTCTGCGGGCTTCCGTTTCTTCGAGGGTAGGTTCTTGCTTTGTTGTCTTGGGTCTGTCTTTAGCGTTATTGATCTCTATTGTTGGTTTTGGTTCGGAATTTTCTTTCGCTGCACTCTTTGGCTTTTCAATTTTCGGGACTTTATCTGTATCACCCGCTGGCGTCTTGATCGCTGATGCTGTCTCGACCACACTAGACTCAACTGAGACAATTTCCGGCTGTTCATCTACTTCCGGTGTTTTTCTACCTCTACCACTGCGCGGTCGTTCCGCAGGCTCATGCGCAGTTTCAAGGTACTTTATAACTGACTCTGACACTGATACGGGATGCTGGCGCTCGAGCTCGGTAGTCGGAGAGCTCGGTCTTGATTTTTCAATATCTATTGTTTCTTGATACATAGCTGGGGAAGTGGGTCGAAGCTCACTCGCTCCATTAGCTTCGTCTTCGTTAATAATCAATGTTGGTACAGGGGTTGTTGGTTTGGGTAGAGATGGTGATGGTGACCTCGATTCTGGTATGTCAGGTGGCCACTGCTCTTGTTCGTCTTCGTCTATGGAATCATTATCTTCAGTTCCTGCAAAAAAAAATATTGCCATCATGTTATCATCATCATCATCATCTACCCTAGTTTTTAGAAGGTCAGGGGTCGTGCGTTCTCTGTCTTTTCACTCCCCCCTCCACCCCTCTTCTTCGTTTACTCCTTTGAAGGTAGAAAGAAGTATAAAAAGAACTGAATGAGGCTAAAATGCATGTCGTAAAATCAGGCTATTTCAGCGTTTCTAGTAGTTTTCGTAAGAGTGGGAAAATGAACCGCGCCGTGCCAAATGGTATTCCGTTGATCATTATAAGCGGAAACAGCATAAAAAAGATATCCTCTATATCAGTTTAAAATCACAATTATCATCATTATTATCACAGTCTCATCATCATCAACGACGGGAGCCTATGTCATCGATCATCACGATTATCGAAATTAGCATGCAACTTGTAGATGTGAGATTTCCAGCAGAACTGAATGCAAAGTGAATTTTTCCCCGTTCAAGTACAGCGATTTCTGATACAGGATTGTCAGTTGTGAGCAACAGGGCTTCAGTGCTCCAACATTATGGGGAATATTTTATCTGAAATACACTGTATCTATTTTCAAAACGACCTAAACACAGTCTTACCAGAAATAACTGGAGCTGGTGTTCGTATTTTAGGCGTTGGTGAAGGAGAGCGGGACTGAAATCCAGTCGCTCCCGTCTCTGATGGTTCTTGAGGTACAAGATGTTGACCTGGACTTTCGTCAGTAGGCTTTTCGATTTCTTCTTGCGGAGCTGTAAAAAATAACGAAATGTATTGCTAGCTAATTTTTAGCCTTAGTATGCATGGAGAGGTTTGAGGCGAAGAGATCCCCTTCCCAAGTCCTCTCCCCTTCCCTTTCCCCTTCCCCTTTCCCTCCCCCTCCCACTCCCCTCCCTCCCTCCCTCCCTCCCCTCCCCTTCCCTTCCCAGAAGTCCTAGGGCCTCTACGATAGCTACACTAGTGAAAAAGATTAAGGACGTTAAGCGACAGACACTTTCCGCGCTACATTAGCGACTGACAGTAATGACTTGCGTTACACCAGGAATACGTTATATTTACCAGCGACAGAGGGCGATAGACACCTTCGTTACATAAGTGACAGAGTGACAGAGACTTGCGTTACACCAATGACACGTTATATATATACACCAGCATAGCATAGACACCTGCGTTACATATTAGCGATAGTGACAGAGACTTGCGTCACACTAGTGACATGTTACATATACCAGTGACATAGAGCGACAGATACCTGCGTTACATCAGTGAGAGTGACAGAGACTTGCGTTACACTAAACACTTGGAACAACGTAGCGTCAATAGTATGGATTAAGTCTAAGGGGCTGTTTATATGGAGCCGAGTTGTCCCTGCTAGGAGGGATAACTCTTTTGTTTTCTTTTCCCAGTGGGATACAAAACAAAAGAGTTATCCTTCCTAGCAGGGACAACTCGGCTCCATATAAACAGCCCCTAACAGACACTGGCATCAAATGAACAAAAACCGTCAACAATAACCCACTTACCAGGACTCCAAGTAGAATCAAGACGAAAGAATCCCGTACTTGCAGTTAAACTTGGCGAAGGCGGTAGATCCAAGTTAATCTCTGCCAAAAACAAGTAAATAAAGTTAAACAAGCACAAGATAAAGCAATAAAGAATAAACTTGAGATTTACATGTAAAAGGATGTTTTTGGGGAATGGCTTGTATATAAACCGACTAAAAACACATGAAAAACAGAATGCATTCAAAATGCTTAACTAACCCAATAAGATTTTTAATGCCAATAAGATATATACGTCATTTCTCACGTCATAAATGACGTCATGAGAGATACCACGTGATTTGATTACCTTCAGCAGCGCTTCCGTATCCACTGAGCTCGTCGTCGGTCATTTCCAGTTCTCCATCGGCATTGACCGGCCAAGCAATATCAGGTGTGTCCAGGTCCCTCTCATCATCACTGTCTTCAATGTAGTCATGGTGACGAACCATCACTTCTGTGACTTCAGCGATATCAGCCTCACTACCGAGTGCTGCCAAGGAGGCATTTGTCTCGTCACAAGGTACGGAGATAGGAGCGCTAAGAGGCCTTGATTGCGTGGGAGTCTTCGGTTTCCTAGACGATGCCGACCGGCTTCTCAACTGCATGCCATGACCTCCAAAATCGCTAAGCGTATCAAACTCTTCGTGACCACTTTGATTGGACATCCTAGAACCAGTTTTGGAAAGTCTACTAGACTCACGTGACATGGCAAGTGACAAGTCCTCATTGTGCACTGGTGACATAGAAGGACTATCTTCACGTGAACTCATTCTAGATCCTACCCTACCCCAGCTACCCGATGCACGTGATATACCACGTGGTACCTCACCAGGTGACTGTAAACCTGGACTTTGATCTCTCTGGCTTTTCGAACTCATTCTCGAGGAACTTCTGTTGTAGGAAACGTCCGAGGTGCGTGACCTGCTTTGCGTGACGTCACGCGACGATGACGTGATGCGATTTTCATCACCATTTCTTGGTGAACTTGTAGGAAGTCCAGCGGTGCGGTATTCCTTAGGTGCTGACCTAGATCGCTGGTTCGTGTGAATACTCGGGGGTGGCGCGCAAAGTACACAAGAGTCATCTTTAGAGATTGACGTCATTTTATCGATGTCGTGTCTTGCGTCGTCATGGTAATCAATCGAGCTTCTTGATAGGCTGCGTGTTTGAGCACGTGACTTTCCTGACACGCTTCGCGCACCCTTTTGGTATGAGACACTTGACAAACTGCCACTTAGACTGGCATGACCCACGTTTGTCGATCGCACGTCTCCCATATCTGAAAAATCAATAAATTTAAAAGTATAGTTGATCCTTTAAACGACTATACCCAAGGTTAAAGGCGTTGTAGAAACGAGTCACTCTATATTTCTTTCATTTCCTTTCTCATTCTTCATCCTCTCATATGAGCTATCTACTCTCTGGCCCTGAGTTCGATCCCCAATGTTCTCACACTAGCTGTTGTTTCCACTTCTCTCTAGTCCGTGTAGCTTAAATAACCTTAAAACGCAGCACCAATGGAAATAGGGCTTATATTAATCAGGCTACTAAATGTTACGAGGCATCACTTTACTCTTTCTCCTATGCTTCATTCTTCCTAGCCATAGCGGTTGCAGGATTTCAGAATCAGCAGGATCTCCGACTTAGGGGGTGTTTACATAACACTAGGATCATCCTAGCACTAGGATCATCCTAGCAGGCGAATCATCCGACCTGCTATACATTTACTGCATTCTGTTTAGTAGGATGATCCTAGTAGCCAAAGTGAAGACACAAATTTGCATGTAAACAGAATGCAGTAAATGTATAGAAGGTAGGATGATTCGCTTGCTAGGATGTTCCTAGTGCCATGCAAACACCCCCCCCCCCCCCCCTTAGAGTAAAGCTAACGCAGGTCTGCCATAGACGAGAGACCTAGCTGTAGTCAGCCAATCACGATCCAAAATTGCAGTACAGAAAACCTTGTACCTTGCTGTTTCACGTTCATATAAAACATTCTTTAATACCGTACCTTTAGCTGTTCCTACGCTAGCGGATTTCTTGATTGAATGATCTTTTGCTTTGGATGAATGAGCACTAATGTACGAAGCCACACTGGCAGGTCGTGTGGGAGTGCCTTCTGATTCTTCTACTTCTTGAATGATGCCCTCAGCTCGGCTCCATCCTTCGGACTAGAAAATGCCACAACAACAAAAGTTGATTAGTAAAACGTTACACCGAAAGGAAAGTATTCGTACAGTAGTGGTCGTTGTACAGAAATACCACTGAGTGTTAGGGAGATGGTCATTTTAGGGCTCGTTCACATGAAGGCGAGTTGTCCCTGGGATAACTCTTTTGTTTTATGTCCCACAGGGAAAGAAAACAAAACAGTTATCCCTGCTACCAGGGACAACTCGCCTTCATGTGAACGGGCCCTTTGAAAGATGGTTATTGTAGAGAGGTGGTCATTGTACATAGGTGGTCATTGTAGAGGTAGTCGTTGTAGAGAGGTGGTTATTGTACAGAGGTCGTCATTTCATTCAGCACAACTTACCATTCCCCCTGGTGTCTCAAACCGAGGCATCATTCCATATTCAGGAGACCCAGCACGAGACGACCCAAGGTAAAAAGTAGGTGAAGAAGTACTCCTGCTGAACTTTATTCGTGGGCTTGGTCCTCTACGAACACTTCGACTTGGGCTTATGTCAGCACGAAGTATTTTGCCCAAATGATCTGGTGTTGAGCCAAGAGCTGTGGAAACAGATAGAGAGTAGTTAATTAGTGGAAAGAAAGAAGGAAGGAAGGAAGGAAGGAAGGAAGGAAGGAAGGAAGGAAGGAAGGAAGGAAGGAAGGAAGGAAGGAAGGAAGGAAGGAAGGAAGGAAGGAAGGAAGGAAGGAAGGAAGGAAGGAAGGAAGGACAGCAGTATATAGTATAAAAGATCGAATGAGTGGAAATAAAATAGCATTACCTCTCTTCGGCGGTGGTCGTTTGCCGCTGGTAATCCTCGGGTTGGCTCTCGGTGTTTCAGGGGCAGGAGGTAAAGGAGCAGTACTGGGTCTTAGCGTGTCGTCATATCCATAAGAGTACTGGGGCGAGATGGAATACGATCTTTTTATGTAACCATGGTTACCAGGAGATGCAGATAGTGTATAGGCATATCTTTCCAACTCAGAATTCTGGAAATCTCTGAAATACATTACCATGCAGTTTGCGTTTGGACATTCTGGATTGTTACTTTATAATACGACCGTCATCATCAGCATAAGCGCAAGCAACATATACAAACAAGAGACCATAATACTAAGAGAGCGAAACTCAGTATTGATGTCTGTGCGATGTTCGTGGCGACTAAGGCTATTTTAGTAATTTCGCCATCGCGCGTGAAAGGCTCTTAATGTCTTGATGTTACACGGGTCGATTCGCAACAACGATTTTCCGCGCAACAAATGTTAGCCGTAAAATTGATGCCAAGGAAAATACAAAACGCAACTATTTTTAACGATATTTTTGCTTTGTGAACAAGTTGCAAATGTTTGATATGAATTTTAAAAACTTGTTTGAGCGCCTTGCGCGCGCGATGGCAAAATTATTAAAAATAGCCTTAGTCGCCGCGAACATCTTTTCTCTTTCGTTTCTAACATTGATGTCGTCAGTGTGAAAAATTCATTAAATTACAAATTTTCCTCTGATATATAGTACTTACTCATCATTCTCATCGTCGATATCTTCTCCCATCTGATTTTGTTGTTGTTGCTGTAGCTGTTTTTCAAGTTTATTCCATTTGATGTATTCACGAACAATATCAGACATCTCATCGTCCTCCAGGAAATTTGTGTACGTACGAGATGAATATGGAGTTTGTACATCATTAGATCTTCTCCGTGAACTTATCGCCCTAAAGCCAATAAAGATCGAATAAATAATCTTTAACAATCGATTTAAAGGATTATCAAGTTAAGAGAACAGTCTTTATAGATATGAACAGTAACTATTGCAACCAAACTACGGTAAATGAATCTCAACGATTTTTAACTGTTTTATATTGTTACGAAGACAGTTGTTCTGGTTACAAGTACAGTTACAGCGACAGTTGCTGTGGTTACGAGAACCGCTGCTATGGTAACGTCAATAGTTCTATAGTACGAAAACAATTACTATGGCAACTCTATTATGGGATAATAAGAGTAATAAAGTGTTTCTATGGTTATGAGGGCAGCTGTTCTGGTTACCAGTAGCTAGGGTTACAGGGGAGTTGCTATGGCTACAAGAACAGCTGCTGTGATGACGTCAATAGTTTCCATAGTTACTAAAATAATTACTAAGACAACTGACCTCGAACTTGTCTTGAGCTCATCCAGATAAAATTCAGGATCACATCCTGGTTGTGCATGTTTGTCTGCGGTAAGCGATTCGGAATCCAGATAGTGGAGAAAACGTAGGAAGGCTTTTCTGTCTCTGATTGGCTGATTTTGGTTACCATGGCTACTACCTCGACGATCTTTAGAAGGGGGTGTACTTGGTATGCCCTCCCAGGCTTGCTCCTCCTGAAACGATTTGAACATAAAACTTTAACATCAAATGGTGTACGTACTTACACACGTAGCTATAGAGTAGATTGCGTATATGACTGTACAAACGGCACGGCTACGGTTATAGACAACACGGCACTGTCAACTCGCGAACCCGTCACGGCACGGTGTCATCCGTTTCACACTCATACGAAATTTGCTCTACTTGGGTAAACACGTAAGGCAAACAAAACGCGTTGTTTATGTCCATTCGCATAAATAGACGTTAAGATTTTCACTTTCTAAGATGATGACAGCCTTGATGGAGGCTGAGTATTCAAATGACAATCAAAACTCTCTGCACTAGGTTTATCTTCGTTCTTTTCCTGTCACGCATAATGATGGCAGTGTTGTTATGGAAAAAGAAGAACATTTCATTTCAAGCTATTTCCCACGTTCGAGAAAAATGGAGAAGGGGGATACAGAGCCCCGACCTGGCACCAGCTGCACAAGGGAGAAGAGGATGATGATGATGATTTCATTTCAAGCTAAAAGTCACACATTTCGTAAGAAAACATCGCAATATGCGCGCATGCGCAGACATTAATTGACTAGTGTCAACTAATCACATAAAATGAAGTACAGTTGAAGGCATTTTCTGATTAGCAAATGGAGGGCAATAGGATCCAATGCTTTCATACGGTCGTTCTAAAAAGACCATTGTTTTTTAAACCAATCACCGCTCCGCTTCAAGAGGGCTTCGTGCTGCGACCAATAGGCCTTAGCTCTTACGACGCGTCATACCTAGACTACCCGACAATCCTTTTGGAAATTTATTTTCATATGCAAATGTTAAAATTTCTTTGAGAATATCAATACAGTAGCTGCGACAACAGAAGCTACCAATAAGGATTCTGGAAGGGTAGGGGCTTATTTAAGTTTACTGAAGAAATAGAAAACGCGCGCGCGCGTGCTGTGTGCAGATTTAGAGCACGTGGGGGTTGATCAGAACACGAAAGAAGTGTTAAAGAGAAGCACGAGACGTAGCCGAGTTTTCTATTTCTTTTATGTTGTTTTTGAGCAAATTCAGTGTTCATTTTCACTGCCAAAAATAAAACGGTTTGAAAAGTGCGCGCGCGTGCTGTGTGCATATTTAGAGTTTGCTGTATTCGCGTCCTTTCGGCCAAAGATGATGGTTATTTTATAAACAACTTTATAACAAATTACAAATGTGACCAAGTGTCCTTTACGCGCACGTTGATTGGTTAATTAATTAGCGAGCGAGCGCTTGCGTCGACCATCTCCTAGATCAAGAATTATCGTCATCTGCATCGCTATCATCACACGATCATCGTCATCATGTGCTCTATATTATTACCTCTTACTCGGTCACAGCAATCTTGTGCCTTAATAACAATACGTACCTCTTTTCCAAACTGAAGCACCGAACTCGCTAGATTTCCAATTGTCTTTAGCGTCAAGCCATCCTCATACACATCGGTTGGAGATCGTGGTGAGTTCGGCTCACTTGCCAATAATTCTTCTGATGGTGTAAATAAGAGCAGCGCTCCTTTGCGGGTTACAAACGTCTTGGGTAGTAATAGTTGGCCATCGTTGTAGGCACTGTCTAGTGACTTGGTTGATTTAGTTTGTTGACCAGATTTTAAAAATATTTGAGGGAAGAGAAGGTTATCTGAAAGCTAGAGAAATAAATGTGGTACTGACAAGAGTGAGTGAAATGTGTTGAGAATGAAAAAAAAAAAAAAAAAGATGGGAAGAAAGGAAGGAAGGGAGGAAGGAAAGACAAAAGTCCGTGAAAACCGAGAGCGTTACAAAGCAAAAGAAGAAAAATGTTAGAATAACCATAAAATTTAAAAGACTTTTAAGGAAGAAAAGAGAAAGAAAGAAAGAACGAGAACCGGCGGAAAGAAAGAAAGACAGACAGATAGACAGACAATTACAGACAGACAGAAAGAAAGAAAGAAAGAAGTTAGAAAGAATAGAAACTAAAAAGCAACAGCATAAACAGGATGAAATTCAAAATATATATAAAGTAGTTTTTTTATATCAGACGTCAAAATATTGACATTTCAAAAGCTCAATGCACTTAGCTAAGAGACATCCGTGATATTACTGATCCCATAAATGCATTAGGGTATTTATTTAAACTGTTTTACAATGACATAAAGTTTATCTTAAAAGCTTTCTCAAATGAAATAATGGGACACTTTAACAATGGCAATCAAAAAATTCACCTCCGAAAAACTCAATTACTATAGCTGTCTAGTAAAGCATTGTCAAATTCTCACAATCAAATTTATAAGGGCCCCTATAGCTTTTTTCTTTAGATTACAAAGGAAAATTTCTATGGAGAATGAGTTAAGCATATTCGGATCGATAAAGATTATTTATTTATGAAACTTGAAAGTAAAGTAAATAAGAGTCAAATTTTTTGCGCTTGAGCAAAATGGGCAGTCGGTCAAAGGTCTATATTTTTAGTTTTAGTACGTGATGCTAAACTCAAAGTTGATGTTAATATTAACTCAGAGAAGAGAATTATCTAAGGTATTGAAATATAGCTTAGTTCATACACTCTAGGAAGAATAAATGCAACAGCTTAAGATCTCGGTGAACATCGTTTATATATTATTTATATTTGAAGATTATTCAAAGAGGCCCATTGCTAATTAGTATACTTTGAAAGCTGCAAAGCTTAGGAGATATTAGCTTAAAAAACCCTCACCTTGAAAGCTATACATTTCCTTGGAATAAACGACTATCTCTTTATAAATAGATCAAAATGGTGAATCGCACGTTTGTCCAAGGAGTTGTAAGTGAGATTATATGTTTGTACTGCTTAGTGTGCGTTCGAGTATTAATATTCAACTTCACAAGTTATAAAACTTACAATTTGGTCACGATTTTGCTCCAAAAGTACTCCTCCATCCCAATTAGCACTGCCACGGGCTAAGGGAGAAAACATTAAGGACAAATCGCAAATCGCGATACTGGGTTTACCGTCACAACATTTCGAACAAACTTCTACATCGCTTTGAGACCTTCTTGTTGCTATAGCGATATGCAAATTTTATAAATACCGGAAACAATCTTGTCTAATTACTCCATTGTTCTTTTCTAAAGGCCTCCATGGGAATATATAACACAATGGGGGGCTAAAAGAACCAAGATTTAGAGTGTTTTATTTTTTGTTTTTTACATCGTGGAAGGGTCTTTATCATCAGATGTTAAAAAGACAAAGCCAATTACGATTTTATCAAACCTCGCTATCCCAAATGCTTTACGGAATATGTTTGAAATATCGGGGTCGAATTTTACTGAAATGTCCATTCGAAACTGAGAAAAATTCGACTCCACTAGAAAGAGTGATCATGAAATCACAGCCAAAATAACTAACACCTCTATAATACGGACACCTCCATATCATGGACAGATCTTTAGGTCCCGGCAAACGGTCCATACAATCTTTTTTAAAATTACGGACTCTCTGTATTATGGACAACGGACATCCAATCTCTTCCAAAGATGGCAAAATGCATACAAATCTACCTCTGCTTTTTTATGGACAATCTGTTTTGATCTTTTAAGCAGCTGGAATTATGTGAAAGAGCAAATACAAGAAAGCAATAATGCAAACTTAAAATAGTGCTCGACCAAGTGAATCTGCAAAGAGATGATTTTAATCTGTTAAGCTGGAATTATGTATTTAATGTGAGGAGCAAATACAAGAAAGCAATAATGCAAGCTTTACATAGTGCTCGACCAAGTGAATCTGTAAACAGATCGATTCTTTTGATAATTGTATGCCTTTTTAATTAAGAGCACTAAGCTAGTAGAGCGCACAACTTAGTAACTAAATAAATTAAAATAGAACCAAAATCCTTTGTTTTCCATTGTTTAATTAGTGCGATTTTGTGCTATTTAGTAACTGTTTGATGCTGTTATTTTGCGCTCTAGTGTACTCGTAATAACAAATTAACTTTAAAATAACTCATAAGCCGGACCTCTATAATACGGACATTTTTCCCGGCCCTTCAGTGCTCGTTTTAGAGAGGTTCCATTGTACTGTTAACTGTGAATGACAAGACGCTCGTTGGGCGTTTACTCGGCGGGCTTTGGGCTCGGGCTGAACAAAAACAACAACAAACAAGCACCACACACACACACACACACAAACAAACAACAACAAATACAAGAAGGGATGGAAGGGCGGGAGGAACTGGTCTCCTGTGCAGCTTTAGTTTCAGCAGTTATTGTTGTCACAAAGAACTGCGTCTATGAGACTACAATCTTGGACAAAACCCGTTAGGACTTTTTTAGTTTCTAACATGATTTCATGTCATTGCTGGAAGAATTCAAGGTTTTCGAATCATTTGTCATGCAATCCCCCTCTCCCCCCTCTCAATGTTGAAGCCGAATGGTGGCTGTTCAGTTTGCAAGTACATTCACAACCATTACAACATTGTATGGGGAGGGGGAGGGGTGGGAAGTATCCTGAGCAACCAAAAAGAGAAGATCCTAAAAGGCCGAAAATAGTCCTAACAGTTATGTCCGAGATTGTAGAAGAAAACAAGGAAGGAAGAGTCAACAAAGTTGAAATGAAGTTGTAATATTTATTTACTATCACATACTAATTCAATTTTATCATTTCGATTCTAGTTATCATTTAGACACCCGCAATTCTCGTTCAGTCCCTTCTGACGCACAAACTTTTGACACACTCTTTCTTTTGACTACTGGTCAACCTCGACCTTCAGTTTATTATAAAAAGTGGACAGAAGTCTCGGTTGGGGAGGGAACGAGGGTGGATGTAAACTGCATGTTCCAGTGCTACTGCTTAAATAATTTTAGTGTATAAATCCTAATCTTATATAAAGATTGTTAAGAAAATATCAAAATAATTACTTTGACTATATCTATTTTAAAATATCCTTTCAAAAATCATGTCCTTCACACCATTAAGTTAATATTGCTTATAATTTGTTCTAGTGACGTTTCGTGCACTCGGCATCCGGAAAAACTTTGGAAAACCTTTTTTTAGTGTATTTTGGTGCCTCTCTAAGGCCCTGTTCACGCAAATTCGTTCACGTTTGAGCAAACGTTCAAATGCGTATTGGCTTTTGGGGAGGGGACAGTGAACCTTCATATAAATATTAATTCACATAAAATACAAATAAAAATATCTAGAGCCAAAAACCAATCACAGACATACGTAAAAATGCTTCCTTAGTATTTGCTACCCAGTACTAAACTGTAAACCAAGAAATATAATACAGCAGATTTTGTTTGACAGCAAAAAACCACAGTACGTAACAATGGTTAACACGGAACTTCCGTGAGCGACGGACCCGTTCAAGTGAAACGCTGCTCAACACCATTATGGGACGTGCAGTGTGTCACACGATTTCGGAATGGGCGCAATACCATTTTGGAACGATACCTCACACCCTTACGGAACGATACGTAACACCATAACGGAACGATACGCAATACCGTTGCGGAATGGTAGGTGGGTTTTCACAAGTTGCGCAAAATCTGCGCAAAAACTGCGCAAAATAGTTGCCTTTTTCAACTAGTAGGAAAATTTAGCAAACGCGATGCGACGGGAAAGAAAATGACCGTTGACTTCAACAAAGTCCTAAAGAGGACGATAAAGCGTCCTGAACATGGCGTCACGGAGCTGAAGCGTCGCGACTTTGTCACAGTAGTCACGCAAGGAACGAATGTAATCAGCATTTGCAATATCCAATCTCGCGTGCCGTACTCGAGTCGCGTCCCGTTTGCTAAACCGTCTACGATAACTGAAAAATGATTTTATAGCGTGGTTTAGTACTCAAGACAAAAATCTCATTAGCCCCTCCTCCGTCACACAAACGCACGCACACACCCTTTTGGCCCTCCCCTCCCCTACTATTCCTGTCTTGCCGTTCTATTTGGCTGAACTAGCTTCTGTACTGTTCAGTATATCGTCGTAAAATGGTCGATACGTTGCAGCGTTGTGTGAAACTAAACGTGCAAATCGTAACGCTAACTCAGACAATTCTGTATTCACAGACTCAAGGCCAGAAGGAATTGGGTGATGTCTGGTTTGTCGGCCATTGCCATGACGTAGATTATCCCTGGTGACATTTAACACGTAATCGTATGCACGCTTCGCTATAGAGATGAAAAGATAATGGAAACGTAAGGAAAGTAATTACGATACGCATTATCATACGTAAGTTGTATATTACGAAACAGCACCGTCGCACGTCCAGCGCAGTGACGCAGGTTTGTACTCACGCGTTGTGATGCTCCTCTGTGTGTGTTATACGTAATAACGCAACTAAAAACTACAATATACGTAATGACAAGCCTCCGTACGTATAATTTACGTAATCACGCACCTCTGACCGTACTTCAAACGTAATGTCAAAACTCTATTACGTATGAAATACGTAATAACTCAAATACGTACGTGCGATATTCGTGATGACGCAGCTCTGTGCGTACTTTACACGTAGTGGTGAACCACTGTACGATATGCGTAATGACGCAACTCTAACGTATACTGTGTGAACGTTTTAACGTAATGATACACGTAAGAAGCAATGATGACGTACCTTTGTATGTACGTTATACGACTAGACACAGCAGTATACGTAACGAAAAACAAATAACATTTTAATTATCGATAGCTACTTACTCAATAATTTTCTTAGCTGCTGATCTGGATCACCCAGCGACGTTATTTGTCCTTTAACCAACGTGTCTTGTTCTTCTGTGATTTTTGAAAATCCTCTCTTCTCCAAAACTTTATTTGTTTCTTCTTTGACTTGTTCATAAATACTAGACATGTATGACGTCACATCGCTAAATAAATAAATACATAACTTAGTAAATGGATGGGTTAATGAATGAATGGATGGATGGATGAATAGATGGATGAATAATTGAAGGAAGGAAGGAAGGACGGATGGAAGAAAGGAAGGACAGAAGGAAAGAGGAAGGGAGGGAGGGATGGAAGGGAAGAAGGGAAGGAAGGAAGGAATGTAGGAATGGATGATTTCAACATTTCTTACCCTTCTGGTATGCCATCTAATAAGATGATCAAGACCTGCTTTAAATCTTGTAAATAGACAGCATCTGAAATCAGTTGCCTAGCAACTGTTTGCATGGTAACCAGTAAAATAGAGCCAAGAAGGGTGGTCCGATGTATACTTGATCTCATCTCAGCTAGTCGTAGTTCATCCATTATTAAAGTCTAATAAGAAATAGAATATTGGATTTCTTAGAACAACAAACTGCAGAAACAAGTTGCTATAATTTCAGTTGATATCATAAGTCAGCGACGGTACCATCACCACAACCTTTTTAATCATCATGTACGTAGCTCAACAAGCCCATCAATATCAACCTCATAAAATCTATAGCAGTTGCAGAATCCAAGCCTTGCCAAGAAGCAAGACACAAGAAATTGGGACTGTTTTCAGTAATTTTTGATCACTTTCTACAAATTTCAAAACTCAAATGTGCTTAATTTCAAGGGTGGATCCAGGATTATCTTCAGGTGCATTGTCTTCAGAAGGGGGTTCACCATCATAAATTGGAAACTGCCTAGAGGATATTTTGGAAAAATATTGAGAAAAAAGGACTCAAAGTCATCTCAGGAGGCCCGGGTGTACACCCCCTGCACCCCTCCCCTAAATCTGCTCCTGAATTTTCAATAAACAAGGACATTTTATTAATAATGCATACAGACATGGCTAGTCTGACAACTAGATGTTTTGTCTCTGAGTCTCTTGGCAGAGACAAAACATCTAGATGTCAGACTAGCCAGACGTTTGTATGCATTAATCTGACATGTAAACTTGGTGGAATTTCTTCATTTAGAGGGTAGGTAAGGGCAGTGTGAGGCAAGGCAGGGTAGGGAGGTAAGCCTATTTCCCATACAAAACCTTTATCAGCATATAAAATGTATTCAAACTATCTAGTCTAGAAATTTAAAGCATTTGGAAGAGTGAAGCATTGCATTTGTACCTCAGGGTAGGGCCAGCCTGGTTCTGCAAATATAATACCAAGATAAGCATGAGAGAGGGCATCTAAATCTGGTGTGTTTCTGTCAGCAGAATCAGTAGCATCATGAGATGGAGTGGCAGTTGATGATGATGAAGCTGTTGTTTGGTTTGTTGTAGCAACCTCTTGTCCTTTACTTAGCCAAACTTTAGTTGATAATAGCCCATCTGAGGAAAAGAAAGATCAATGATGATTTATATTTTTACGAAACATTTTGACTATGTGTTTAAGTCTTCTGTGAATTAATTAAAGTTATATTGATGAGGTAAACAAGAAGGTAAAGGACCTTGTGATGGGAAGTTATAGCTTAGATATTGAGGATTTAGATATGAATGCAAGTAGAATAAATAGATGAGTCTATGAATGGATGGACAGTTAGGGATGAGAATAAGATGATGATATTACCAAGCAACAACTTGCTCTGTATTCACAAGGGACAGAAGCAGAAGGGGAAGGATCATGCACAGACTCAGTAATGCACTGTTCATTGTCCTTTTTCACACCTAGGTGAGAAATGGAACCCTGAATCTGTGTATCTCGCTTCAGCTTCTGCTTCAGTCTCTCATGAAAACCAGTCTCAAGACTCATATTCAGAAAAGAAATATGCTTAGTAAAAATTCCAGTGTATTCTGATAACAATCTTATTATTTTCCAATGTGATTAATAACGATATATAACAAATGCAGTTACCCAACCTGGATTTGTTTCAAGGTATTGTTTAAACTTTGTTCTTTCATACTCCATAGACTGCTGCAGGAGCTGAGGTTTGAGAGCATTGATTTGAAAGTTGGCCATGTCCATCTTCATTAGGTCAATCATTTTGAAAATTTCCCTGTTAAGAAATACAACGCAAGCAATATTCAAACATCTCTCATAATTATTGAATCTCATCTCTGGTGTTTATCAGTAGAAGAAGGAATACAACAATCTAGTCAGTTGTTGTTTGAAATGTCTACAATTGAACAAGCTTCTTTAAAACATCTAATAAACAGATTTCATTTCCTGATGCTTTCTATGTTCAATGATTTTACATTAGGGTCAATGCTTGTGCACATTTAGCTTTTTACAAACAAAATCTTGCAATCCGATTGGTTGAAAACCACTGTCAAATAAGACTTCAGACAACAGTGCTGATGCATTCAGCCATGTGTGTTCAAGACATGTTTCACCATGTATGCTCATTCGGTTTCCAGGTTTTTTTGGAAAACTTTTACTCAATTCAAATGATTTAAAACAGAATTATGGTCAAAAATATTGCAAGTAGTTTTCTATTGTCTGTACTCTTATTGATAAAGGATTTGATGTTACTGAATGTTCAAAACTGTGCAGTGCTTCACTTGTGGTTCCACTTGAGATTTTATCATTTGGTGACATCAAGTCCATTATCCAGTACAGACAATGGAAAACCACTTACAATTTGTTAGATATTTAAACTAAATAATACTACCTAAACATGTCCACAACACCAGTGACATTAAGTAGACCTTGGACCTGCTCATCTCTGACAGGTGCACACAGTTTGGACAAAATACTGACAACTGTTTGTGCATATTGTTGTAAGTCAAGAGCACCGTGCTCTATTTGTTGTTTAATTAGCTCTACATCTAAAAATTTATCAATCTGAGATCTGAAGGCTTTATGGTGAGGCAGAAGAAGACCTTGAAGATTCTGTTGAAGATAAAAGTTTATAATTTAGAGTTTTTAATTCAGTCAAAAGGAATCCCATAAGTGGATATCCTCAGGAAACTCAAAAAGTGTCTGTTTACGTGAGCGTGTAAATACAGTGTTTGAGTGGGAGTAAATTTTGGAAAGATATGTCATTAAGTGGAGCTGTCTGCTTACAAAAGTGTCTGTAAGTGGGAAAGGAAGAAACTGGAGTTTAAAGAAATGAATAAAAAGGAAAGAAAAATGAAAGATGGAAGGAAATATACGAAAGGCCAAAAAGAATGAAGAAAGAAAAATGAAGAAATAAGAATGCTTGAATAAATGAGAAGAAATATTAAAGATGTAAAATAAACATAACATGATACGACCAACACTTAATTACATTTACCTCTTTTAGTTCCACTAATAGATTAAGCGCATGGGTGTAAACAGGCGGAGAGGACTCAAGATCTTCCTTTAATTTATCCCAGAACGCCTTGTGAACTATTTCCTTTACGTGCTTCTCGAGTCTTGAAAAAGAAAGGAAAATAATCCATTGAAAAAAATCCATTATTATTGGGTCATAAGCTTTGGGTTTTATTGCCGATACTCTTAAGCGACTTTTTCAAAGAGAGATTTTAATTTTTTTTTATTCTTTTATTTTATTGTTGGGTCCTATATAAGACATGATCTAATTTCTAGAAAGCCTTCGCCAAAACAACGGGTATTCCCTAAAAAAATCATTAACAGTAGTCAAAACTATAGGCAAAAACCAGTCACGAAACTCCAATAAGAGTGTTTCTACTTCAAATTACTTACGAGTTTTCGGGGAGTTCTTGAAACTCAAAGTTATCGTTCATCACAATTTCATGAGCCAGCGCCATATTGGATACAATGGCTGCTGCTTCTTCAGCGGGATTTTCTGGAGTTCTTGCTCTATTATTGTCATTATTTGAACCTTCCATGGGTTATGAGATATTAAAGAAAACGTGGTAGGAATTTTTTTGTCGTAAATATAAAGAAACCGCTTAAAATCTTCCTCTTTTGGGAAACTCGGTACAACTCTCACCAAACGTCGACTAAAATTTGTCACAAAAACAAAAGAATTGCGCATGTGCCAAAAGTATGCATATTCATAACCCTGACAACTTCCGGTTTTCGTTAGATTTGTTTTTCATATTTTTCTCTTTTTCCTTTCTCTTTTCCCTTCGATTAAATATTTTTCTTAATGTTTTATCTTTTCATTTTTCTTAACACTACTTTATGCAAACATTTTTTCATCTGTATATTTAAAATGGCATTTTTTGTTTTTGCGTGATGTCGTATTGGCATCTTGGATTAACCGCGCGTATTAGACACACAAGAGAACGCGTATCATGTACCACAACATGGTTCAATTGTTTTAGATATCGTGTACTCAGTTGGTAGATCTAGTGAAAGATAAAGATAAGAAAAACAGAAAGAAAGGAAAGAAGGAGGGAGGGAAAGAAGAAAGGGAGGAGGGAAGGATGGATGGATAAATAGATGGAGGAAAAAGAGAAAAAAGGAATAAAATTATGTATAAATAAATTTTCTTGAATGCTCTCTAAAATGATCGAAATGATTGTATGAAAGCAAGTGAAAGGAAGATAATAATAAGTGAAATTACCCCGGTAATGAGGAGAGAGGAAAACGAATGCATGAAAAATTGATTAGGTGATTAGTGGTAAATGAATAAAAAATGGATGAGATAGATATTGATAGCTGCCAAAAGCTAGAAGTAAAAGTGTTTGGGTTTCCTGTGTTACATTTGAGACTGGTAACTAGTCTAAATCAAAATGGCGGCCCGTGCAACAAGATGTCTGAATTTAGTAAAAGTTGGGGGAGCAATCCTTCGCAACACACAGAATAAAAATGTCGTTAGTGGTAAGTTAACTTTTATATGTAACATATTTATTTATTGATAAAAGTATTGATGCCATCTGAGAATTGTTATTGAAGGAAAGGCTTTCTTAAGCTTTGTTTGGAAGACACAATGCTCTTGTATACTATACTATAATCACCTCAAATCTCATAATATCCAGGTCCGAATTAAAGTAACAGTGTTTTTGTCTCTCATTTCAAACTACTTTCAACTGTTGCTTTTATGGAAGCAAGATCCAAAATATATCTTCGGTGATGAAGAACATAAAGTTACTATTCATTAAGGATGGGATGGGAGGGGAGGGATAGCTAAATTTATGGGTCCATTGACAGTTTCTGCTGTAGTGACCCTTGATAATGCAGTATTGTATTTTGCAGGCTTGTGTTTAAATGTACAGAAACTTCAATCAGTGCGTGGAAGTTTACTGGTCAATAATAGCCTTGTGAAAAATAGGTGAGAAATTAGATACATATTAAACTAGAGTACAACAGTTTTATGGAAATGATCATCAGGCTAAGACATCTAGGCAGACTGTGTGAGCTATATATATATACTTTTTATACACTGTATAAAGAAATGAAAAGAGAAAAAACAAACCAACAAAAGAAACGACTAAGGAAGGGAATAGAATAGAACAGACAAGAAAAAAATCTTGTTGTACTAAACCTTGACCCAATTACATACAGTTCCTCCCTTCCACGTCCCAGGTGACACACTTAAACCACCCAACACCACTTGATCCTTGAAATGACTGATTAAGGTTTTGTTGTTTTATTTCAGTCTTAAAAATTTTAGTGTTACTACAACAGCTCTTCAGCATATAACAGCTTCAGATCCATTAATGATGGTACAAAATGTAGATATAAGAAACCCCAGTAGTTCATCGTCAGCATCATTGTCAGAGGGGAGTGCAGAGGATGAAGATGAGCAAAATTGTATATCAGAACTATATAATCCAGGTTTGTTTACTAAAAGTATGATGGAGTACAGTCTGCAGAGTGGGCTAAATAATGAATGATTGACTAACTGACCAACTGGTTGACTATATACAAGCATAGTTGATGTTGTGGCCCGAACTAGGAGCGGGCGTGCTGTGGTAAAACCACAGCGATTCCAGTGACCCCTCCCTGGACAGTCGTTTTTTGTTCGTGTTGTAGTTATGTTGAACCGCGTAATTGTATAATTGGTATCGCAATGTCTTAAAAACAGTGATTGTAGTATTTCTTGCAAAACAAAGATAATTATACTTCTCGCAAACCAGCGCATGGCATTGTAATTATGTTACACAACATAAAATGGTCCTTCGAGCCGGATCTTATTGAAGAATCGAGCGTGGAAACAAACGAGCAAATTCGCAGCGCCTCGTGGTAGACATAATGGCGGCCAGTGTTCAACAAGATGGAGCACCCTTTACTCAAGAGGAAATCTATTCTATGTCATTGGATACACTACGAAAACATCTTAAAAGGGAAGGACTCTCAGCTGAAGGTAAGAAGAGAGTTCTAACCAAAAGGTTAGCCGACCATTATATGAAGAAATCACTTATCGCACGTACGGCGAATTCCAAAACTGAGACAGACAAAATAAGTACCGAGAAAACTACCGAGAAAGCTAGTAGCAGTGACCAAAAGGTGGAATTACAGTCGCAAAATATCGCAGAAATTGACCCATTACAACTTAAACAGAAAATATTGCAATTAGACATCGAAACTGTGATCGAATCAATTAATGAATTGTGTAAAAGCAAGAACAACAAGGTCAAAGTCGAAATTCGTCTTGAAAGACTATCAGAGTATCGTATTACATGTATTGAACTGAGAGATAAAACTATCGCAAACCTAGCAGGCCAACCCGAGAAAGTTATTGTAGATGAGCTCGATAATTGGAGCAGTTTATTGAGTAAAATAGATCAAGCTATAGATGTTGCACGAGAGTATATTGTTGGAGAATCTAGTTCGGTGGACGAAGATCGGCAATCTTCAAAGAGCAGTATTCAAAGTGAAAGTCGACAAGCGTCAAATCTAAAATTGCCTAGAATAGAATTGCCAAAGTTTAGTGGAGATGTTCTGAAATTCCAGAATTTCTGGGACCAATTCGAAGCAGCGGTACATAGTAACGAGGATTTGCCTAGTGTACAGAAATTTACATATTTACGTTCTGTGTTGACCGGCACTGCATTACAGACAATTGAAGGTTTTGAAGTTACTGGTGCCAATTATTCAATGGCTGTGGAAGCTTTAAAACACAGATTTGGAAGAAAGCGTGTAATTGTGTCTTCACTTATTAAATCTGTAGTAAACATCGAAGCTAAGCCAAATGCAAATGCCACTTCTCTTCGTGACCTACACGACACGTTGAAAAACCGCACGAGAGCCTTAGAAGCTCTTGGTGTTGACCCGATGAGCCATGGTTGTATGTTATTACCTATATTTGAAACAAAGTTGCCACTACCATTGTTGGAAAAATGGGAGTTAGAGCTGGTTGACACACCCGAAAGTGAAATTGACCTTGACCTCTTCTTTAAATTTCTAAATCGTCAAGTTGTTTCTAAAGAAGCTGGAGAAAGAAATGTACAAACCAATCAAAATATTCGTGGCCAAAGTAGCAGAGTTTATAGAGATGATGGAAGAAAGCCCGGATTTACGCGATTAGTGAATAACAGAGAGCACGTGTCTACAGCTTCTGCCCTTTTCAGTGAGTCACGCAATCCACCATCATCAAATCAAGTTAGTTGTAAAATCTGTGCTGCAAATCACGAAACGTCGGAATGCCCAAAGTTTAAAGCGAAATCGTTGGAAGACAAATGGAAGACGGTAAAGGAAAGTAATCTTTGTTTTAACTGTTTAAAACCTGCTAGTTCTAAGCACTATGCGTATGTTTGTCGTCAACCCAAGTGTACAGTTAACAATTGTAATCAGCGGCATCACAAGCTGCTTCATGATAATTCTTCTCAACAGCCAACTTCACGACGGACATCCAACACCACGTGGAGTGGATTTGCGTCATCGCATCGTAGATCTGAGTCTACAAAAGAGACACTTTTACCTACAGCATTAGCAAGGTTGTCAGCAAATGGACAAGACTTAACTGTTCGAGTTCTCTTTGACTCAGGTAGTCAAAGATCTTACGTACGTAAAAACATTGCCGAGTCGATTAACCTTCAAGGTCCGTCTGAGCTCTTGAGTGTCACTACGCTTGGGGGACAGACAAGTGAAACCAAAAGGCTGCAGAGAGTCACGTTTGGACTTTCACCCATCGTAGGAAACACATCTGATAGTGTAGTAGAAGTGGAAGCTCTAGCAATTCCCAAGATTTGTAATCCTTTAGGACCTGTCAAGATCAGCATCAACCAAAACATTCACCTTAAAGACCTCCAACTTGCAGACTCCTACCCTCGCAACTCAGTTGAAGTAGATGTTCTCGTCGGTGCAGATTATTTTTATTCGTTTATGACTGGAGCTTGTAAGAGAGGAAACACAACAGAATCGTTAGTGGCCGTAGAATCGCACCTTGGCTGGATACTTACAGGTCCCATAGAGTGTAGCTCGAATCACACATTGTCAATGGTTGCAGTAGTGGAGAACAGTAGCATAACAGAAAGCATACGACGTTTCTGGGAGTTGGAGTCACTAGGTATCAAAGAGACTGAGAATCCATCCAGATCACTAGAGGAGGAACACGCCATCGCAGACTTCAACAAGGGACTCAAGTATGATGGAAAAGGCTACGAGGTTCAGCTGCCATGGAGAAAGGATCCTCAACTTGTCAACAACTACATGCAAGCTGAAAGGCGACTGGAAAGCCTCGAAAGAAAACTAGAACGTGATCCCAAGAAAGCAGAGGCCTACAGCAACGCAATCAACCAATACGTAGAAAAGGGTTTTGCAGAAGAACTCACGAAACCCACAGAACAAGACTGCAAAGTCAGGTACTTACCACATCACGCTGTGTTCCGAGAAGATAAGAGTACAACTAAATGCAGAATCGTATTCGACGCATCAGCTCAAGATAAGGACGGTGTATCTCTTAACGACTGTGTTCTACCTGGACCATCGTTACAACCTAATCTCGCTTCAGTGCTCATTCGTTTTCGCACACATAAAGTTGGATTGTTAGCAGATGTAGAAAAGATGTTTCTTCAAATCAAACTTGCAGAAAAGGATCGAGATGTACATCGTTACTTATGGAGAAATCTGAACTCGAACGAATCACCCAAAGTCTACAGAATGACAAGATTGACATTTGGCGTGAGCTCTAGCCCCTTTTTGGCCATTGCAACTGTGCACGCTCATGCTAAAACTTATTCTGATATATTCCCTGAAGCAACAAAGGAAATATTGCAGAACATGTATGTTGACGATTGTTTAACAGGAGCCGATACCGACCAATCTGCGTTATCTCTTCAAAGGGAACTGACGGAGATCATGAAATCTGGAGGCTTCAACTTAACAAAATGGGCGAGCAATTCAAAGTCTGTCATGAATAGTATAGATCCAAGTAAAAGAGCTTCGTCGTCAACGATAGAGTTTGAATCAAGTGAACCACTCAAAGCACTAGGAGTTGCATGGGACTTGAACTCTGATTGTTTCAAATTTATCGCACCCAAAGGAGTGACGCCATCTGATGGTAAATCGACCAAAAGAAGTCTGCTAAGTAATGCGTCAAAGGTATTTGATCCAATGGGACTATTGTCACCGTTTACAGTGAGAGTGAAAATCCTTTTCCAGGAGCTGTGGAGAAGGGGATTGGAATGGGATGACCCTCTAGACTCGAACATCGAAAGCCAGTGGTCCGCCTGGAAAACAGAGTTACAACAAGTCAAAAACATTGCTATACCACGATATTTTGGCGGAAGTCTTAATTCAAAATCAACTGTTGAATTACATGGATTTGGAGATGCTTCCCAGAAGGCATATGGAGCAGCTGTGTACATTGTGGTAAAGGATGAGTCTGGAAGGGCGTCGTCGCATCTCGTAATGTCAAGGACAAGAGTTGCACCTATTAAAACTGTTTCACTACCAAGACTCGAACTCTTAGCCGCTGTGGTTAACGCTAGACTGTTAAAGTTTGTTGCGGAGTCACTTGATGTAAAGGTCGACCGTGTGGTGTGCTGGACCGACAGCATGGTAACTCTCCATTGGATAAGAAGACCAAGTTCTTGCTGGAAGCCCTTCGTTGCCAATCGTGTCTCAGAGATACAGTCCACGTGGGACCCCGAAAACTGGAAGTACTGTCCTAGCAAAGAGAATCCATCAGACCTGTTGACACGTGGCCTATCGTGCGACGAGCTGGCATCTAGTAAGCTGTGGTGGAACGGACCCCAATGGTTAACCTCACCTGTAGAAAATCATCCAAGCCAGAGTCTTCCCGAAGATGAGCCTAAAGATTGCGAGAAGGAGAGAAAAGCCACGCACTCGTGTATAACTACTTTATCGAAACCTGCACTGTTAGTAGAAGAAAACCGTTATAGCACGTGGTTAAAGATGATTCGTGTAACAGCCTATGTTCTAAGAGCTGTTAAATTGTTCAAAACAAAAACTGTTTCTACTGTGACTGAACTGTCTTGTGAAGAATTGAAACAGGCAGAGATGTATTACTATAGATCAGTTCAACAAGAAATATACCCAGAAGACTACATAACTTTGAAACAAGGAAAATCGCTGACCAGCAGTAGTCATCTTCTACGATTGGACCCATACTACGATGAAAGGGATCAAGTCTTACGAGTAGGAGGACGATTACAGTTTACAGACCTCAGTGAAGAAAATAAGCATCAGATAATCTTACCTCATGGACACATTGTAGTAGAAAGGCTGGTAAGAGACTTGCATGTTCAGCTGCTGCATGCTGGACCTGAAACAATTCTATCGACTTTACGAACCAAAGTATGGATCACACAAGGAAGAAGAGAGGTAAAACGTATCATTAGAATGTGTGTCAACTGTCAAAAGCGTCGAGTAGGACCTTGTGGACAGAAGATGGGACCACTGCCCAAAGAGAGAGTTCAGCGCTCGCCTTCGTTTACGAACGTTGGCATTGATTTCGCAGGCCCCCTGTATGTGAAGGAAGGTACAGACGTCAAGAAAGCCTATGTGTGCGTGTTCACATGCGCGTCTTCGCGTATGGTGCACTTAGAACTTACACACAGTCTTACAACAGATGAGTTTCTACAAGCGCTGAGTCGTATGACAAGTCGACGAGGTTTATGCAGTACGATATGGTCTGATAATGCGAAGACGTTCAAGGCCGCAAGTAAAGAGATTCACAAGCTTTATGGAAATACTGAGAAGAAGAGTAACTCAACGTGGGACAAGCTCGACCAAGATCGTATCCAGTCAGAGTTAACGTCTAAAGGAATAACATGGAAGTTCATCACGGAGCGTTCGCCATGGAGAGGTGGTTGGTGGGAAAGGATGTGTAGAGCTGTAAAGGAGCCACTTCGCAAGGTTTTAGGCAAAGCACTTCTGAATTTCAGTGAACTTAACACCCTACTTATTAAAGTAGAGGCTGTTATAAACTCTCGACCACTGACAGCAGTAAGTGACGATCATAGAGATTTATCACCAATCACACCTGCTCATCTCACCATTGGAAGACCACTCGAAAGTTTACCAACCCCCACGAAAGAAGACCTCGAAAGTTCACCAAAGGGAACGATTACAAGATATTTATACTTACAGAGATTACTAAATCATTATTGGAAACGTTGGGAAAAGGAGTACCTACATAAGTTAACTACCAGAATCAAGTGGAAAGCCGAAGAAACCCCAGTGCAAGTGGGAGATATTGTACTAATTTCTGAAGATAATGTTGCTCGTGGAAAGTGGCCACTGGGAAGAGTAGAAGAAGTGCATCCCGGAAGAGATGGTCTCATTAGAACTGTGACAGTACGTACAGAGAAGAACCTTCTACATAGACCAGTACAACGCTTGCATAAGTTGGAGTTACACCAAAACCCACCAGTAGAATGTAAAATCAGTAGCCCTCAGAACGGTGGGGAGAAGAAGGATAGGAACAATGACAATCAGAACTTAAAATCGAAAGCAAGTGTTGTCCTTAAGGGACAAGGTGGGGAGGATGTTGTGGCCCGAACTAGGAGCGGGCGTGCTGTGGTAAAACCACAGCGATTCCAGTGACCCCTCCCTGGACAGTCGTTTTTTGTTCGTGTTGTAGTTATGTTGAACCGCGTAATTGTATAATTGGTATCGCAATGTCTTAAAAACAGTGATTGTAGTATTTCTTGCAAAACAAAGATAATTATACTTCTCGCAAACCAGCGCATGGCATTGTAATTATGTTACAGTTGAGAAGCTGAATTTGAACAACGGACTACTGAAAACAAATTCATGCAGCCTCAGCTAGTGGCCAGAGCGGGGACTCATACTACAGTAGAGACCACTGTATTATGGGACAAATGCTCTGACCGCTCAACGAAGCTGCCGTCTTATAAATACCATCTTGTCTCCTTATATATGCTAGGGTTATGATAGCCAACTTATATGCTGCATATCAAGTTCTCTGATAATCTGTGCTATGATTTTATATTCTCAGATATTGTATCCAAGGTCCAAGATGAGACAAAATTAGCACAAAACAGTGCACAAGTGTTTGCTGTAGTCCATATTGGTAAGGAAATTCATTTTTTAATGAAATGTTTGTATGACAGCTTAAAACATAGTCTCCCATGGCTATGAAAAAGCCCCAGCAACAGGTGATATTGCTGGTTACTTTGAGGTTTTTGCCAGCTGAGACTTGCTGGGAAAAGTGAAAAAATCAGCCTATTAAGAAACAGAACCTGAAAAAAAAGTTTATTTTTTTCATGAAGTCCTGGCCCCCACTGCTGTCTACTAAT
The DNA here is from genome assembly GCA_029948255.1 of Telmatactis stephensoni. Lineage (NCBI taxonomy): Eukaryota > Metazoa > Cnidaria > Anthozoa > Actiniaria > Isophelliidae > Telmatactis > Telmatactis stephensoni. The sequence goes on along the minus strand of JALIZF010001277.1, from coordinate 53,711 downwards.
TTAAAGTTCATTTGCTGACTACTTAAAATCTTCTTGACAATCCTGGTCTCCTACCCAGCACTGTCTAGCCTCATTATAAGACCAATACCAGTAACAGCTTCATAGAAGACTTAAAAAATGGTTTATAACAAAGTCATTTTACTGAAATTATGTATTCAGGTGGGCGACAATTCAAGATTACCGTTAATGACACAATAACAATCTTCAAAATTCCTGCTGAAGTTGGTGAAAGAATAAGACTAGAAAAGGTAAACTATATGTAACTTCTGCCTCTACATCAACAAAGGAAGCCCAATCAAAGCTGTCATTAAGCTTTTAAGTAGAAGGCAGATCATAAACAGGAGATTGCTGTGCATGCTGTCATGAATAAATGAGGCCAAATATTTTCATCAGCAGTAGAAAGCTAGGAGGGGTTACTTTTTGAATCCTGTGGATCAAGGGGAAAAGTAACCTTTTGCTCCCCCTTCCAAAGTTTGTCAAGTCAATCATTTTTGTGTGAATTTTACTGTTTTCATTTTTTAGGTTCTCCTTGTTGGTGGTGCTAACTTTACTGTTGTTGGAAGACCACTTCTTGAGTAAGTACATTGTAATATTACCAAGAAGAACTGGGGCCCATTTCTCAAAAGACCCGATAACTTTACGGACCAGTTAACTTATTCGATTTATTTAGGTTACCGGGTCCATAAAGTTATCGGGTCTTTTGAGAAAGGAGCCCCAGGTTGTTTTAGAAAAAGGGTGTCATAGAAACAGGTTGCTTACAAAAATGTATTAAGAAGCACTTAGTAATATAATAGTTCATATACAGGGTACTCTCTTTGGGTGGTCATTCAGGAGGGATTGTTGATCACAAAAATATATAAAGAGACGGACTATAGCCTGATTCCATGCCATAGTTTTCACTCCTATGCATCAGTACGTTGCTAGACAGGAAGCCCAACTGAGCTAGTGACCAGAATAAGTTAGACCAACTTATAGAATCACCTTAAATACAGAGTTTGAGCACATAAACATTCATAGTGAGGTTTCTTGTTAGTGGTCACAAGAAGTCATTGAACTATTAATATCTGTTTTTGTTTCTTTTCCTTGCAAGCCAAAAATTGGTGAGAATTGAGGCAACTGTTATTGAAAAAACAAAAACTGCAAAAGTAATTGTTTTCAAGAAAAAGAGAAGAAAAGGTTACAAGAAAACACAAGGTATGATCTAAGTTCAATTTTAGCTCAGGGTCCAGTTGTTAACCCAGGGTTACCGTGTCTAAAGAAAACCATTGATCTTAACCAACTCCACAGGTCCAGGGCATATTTATTCCAAATTAGGTTAACTCTGACACAGGGTTAAATCTAAAGAAACCATTGAAACCCTGGGTTTTCACTTGTAAACCTGCATTTGAACAAGTGAGCCCTTAGCACTGCTCAGGGAGAATGCAAGTCCCTTGCAATGACATACCCCCACCCCACCCCACACTGAACTCACGGTACAGGGACATCACATAATAAAAGCTTTATCTTTGGCCCCGTTGTAGCTTACATGTATCTTTTGTTTGTATTTATCAGGTCACAGACAAGACATAACAGTATTGAGGATCAACAGCATAAATATTAGCCCTTCAGAGCTTTCTCTTTCCTCATAGTAGTGCATTCTCAATTATTGTAAAATTTCTTTCTTAATGTTACATGTCAAGTCTTGCTTATTAATTTTTTCCACTGCAGCTTGGGCCTCCTTACTTTGCTATTGGGCTTCGTATTTCAACACAGGGAGCCCAAGGAACAGAAAAATGAATGGGTGAGACTTGGAGCAAGACTATGGTACATGAGTCTTTCAATAAAGATTTTGGATTGGCACTAGTAATTGTATTGAATTTTAAAGAGCTATATTTTGCAACGCGGCCATAAATGTACATCCAGAGTGCAGACAAACCCATGAAATTTATCACTAACTACTTTATAGTTTTAATAATATAATATTTCCAAGAGGACATAAAAGTAACAAATGTGCAGTGAATCCCAAAGAAAGAACAACACTTTTTAAGTTTTCACCTGACATGTATGACTGCTATGTCGAAACCTGTCAGTTAAAACTTAGTGTCATTCTTTCTTTGAGATTTATAAATATAACTGTGAAAATGGCAGAGTTAATAGAGTACAAGTAGAGTGACTGCACTTAACCTGTGAAAAAGTACAAAATCTAAAGAGTACTAAATAGTACAAATTCCTTTGTTTTCCATTGTTTATTGTGCTATTTAATTGCATTATTTAGCTATTACAATTTCATGGGTTAAGTGCAATGATCACTCTAAATGCAATAGCTTGCACTATTTGTACTAAATAGTGGCCTAATTATATGAAAGAAAACAACAGAATTAGCATGAAATATCACTATTTAGTATTATTTATGTTGCACATTTTTAGTGTTTGTACAGCACAATGAATGGTGGGTTTTTGAATGTTTGTATAGACTGATATTATGGTACTGACACCTTAACAGCACCGTGCAGCCAATTTCATACTCATATGAAAACTCATCTACTTGAAAATCTTGTTTTATTATTTACATTATCTCCTTTCCCCAGGGTTTGTTTACACTCTAAATACACCCTTATCTTAGAGCACAATTTATGACTCTTTAATATGGCTTTGTGTAAGAACAGTTACACTGTAAGATGGGTATACAACATACAAAGATCTCCCTTCATAGTAATTAAGAGGAGATTTTTTTCAATGACGAGCAATAATGGCGAAAAGCACCAAAAACTAGACCTTCGTGCGAGTTTTAATCCAAATTTTCTTTCTGGATTAACACTCAAATCCTTTTTCTACCTGTTAAAAACTGATGTACCAAGATAAAATACCTGTTAAAAACAAATTTTTGAATTGTACAAAGACTTTTTCTTGAATTTGTGTTGGGATTAAGCTTTTTCAAGCTGAATATAAAGAAAACATACAGAAAATGAGCAAATGAAGGCCTAAACCTCATTTTCAATCCAAATTTTCGTTTTGGATTAACACTTTGATTCAACTTTCATTGGCCAAAACTATTTACAAACGACTTAAACTTTCTGACAGAAATGATTTTAATTCTGTACAACAGCTATTCTTCAACTCGGGAGTTTTTGTCGTTCACTGCTCGAACTTGAAAATAATCCCCTCTTAACAATCTGCATTGCCTAGTGTAAGCGGTCAATAAGTGATTGGTATGAGAGGTCACCATTTGATAATGATACAGTGTCAAGAAGTGGTTATTCAATTCAGTTACTGACCATTTACCCTTAGATTAGTCCAGTGATACCCCCTTCTAGAGCCATTTGAGAAGTCACTCCTTTAAGTATTCACTATTACAAGTCTAAAGTTCTCTAACTTGGACTAATGGGAAAGAAATAAATAATAGAGATTTTTGCCACTAATTACTGAGGTGTCACTCGGAATTCAAAAGTGCAACTTGCAGCAACACATGATCCACTTAAAGTCACTGGAGCACAGGTCTGATCTGTGTGAATTAAGGTAGGATCAAGAAGAGGAAATGTGAAATATATAGGAGAATCAAAGGTGATAAAAATTAAAGTAAAATGCAGCCTCTGGGAGTTGTCAGGAGCTTATAAAGAGGGACATGAGACAAGGATGATCCTTCCATTTTTTTTTCTTTTCTTTTTTGTAGTCCAATGGTTGGTTTCAGTTTCATTGATATTTTCCAGCCCACTGAATTGATATTTTGTGCAGATTGTGTTCAATACTGCATGCAGTTGTAGCAAGATGTTTAAAGAAAGGATTTATTAACAGATTCAGCACAGTACATGTACCTAATATATTTTGAGAAAGTGAGTTTTGAACAACTTGAACATTATGTGACCAGCAACCACCAGTAAATGTCAACTTGCTTCTTGTTGTATTTCTTCCATTTTTGCTTCATGACTTTTGAAGCCATTGGTGACAACCTGCTCCTCCTCAGCGACATCCATGTTTTCTTCATCTTCATTCTTTATGTCTCCATTAATTTGGACTTGGTGCTGTGGTTCACTATCAACTGATATTACCGATGTATTCTGTGACTTGCTGAATTCAACTGCAAGATCGGAGGAGGCAGATAGGCCACACATGTGAGTAACTATAGTCTTGTCCCAGCCACTGGTTAGAAGAGAGTCATCAAGTGGACTCCATGACAACCCACGGACAAAGTCCGAATGGGTATCACTTCTTAATCTGAAAAGAAAAGAAGCTATTTCTGTCATGTTCACAGCCACCACCACCATCACCCAAAGTTAGCATGATTTCCATCTAAAATGCCTATAGGTATCAGTAGAAAACATGGCAGATTCTATTTTTATAGCAGGGATGACAGACTGAAAATGACACGGTCATAGCATGACACATTGACGTTCAATCATCTTCATCACAAATGACTCAAACACAGACTGTTTAAATTAATATTCATCTTACACTGCCATGTTGTTGATCACATTCTGTACATGAACCAGTGTGTCATCAGAAACTGATGCAAGCCATTCAGGACTGAAAAAATAAATAGTGAAGATTAACATCAAGAAAAAGGGATGAAAAGGAAAAATAAAAGGTAAGGAAAGTGAAAAAGACAAAAGCATTTAATATTATCATCATGCAGTACCTTCTTGGTGAGAAAGCCACTCTATTTACAGCTCTTGTATGAGGAACATAACTAAATATAACATCAGTTGTATCTTTTATGGAATATACATGTACACTGCCATCTTCAAAACCTAAGAAAAAAACACTTGTAATAATAGCAACTCACTATATTATACACAAAAAAATATTATATGGCACTACATGTATATGGCAAGATATTCATCTTATATGCATATATTCATTTTAATATTATTTAATATTTATTTTAATATTACTATTTTAATGAATTAATTTTTTGTTATGATATTATTTTTTCCTATTATTTTGTCTCCCTGATTAGTAGGGCACTTGTGCCCGGCTATAAGACTAGAGACGGTAATAAAGTTATTATTATTATAAGATGAAAATACCCCTGTTAGGGTGACACAGCAGAAAAACGGCTAAGTGGCTGTTTTCATAGTTTTTTCATGAATTAATAATGAAGCATGAAAAACAGTAACTGCTACACTTTTACTGGCTTGTTTTCCAAAACCTTGTGACGTTACAGTAAAGCTTTGCTGGGATATTTATTAAAACAATGATTTTTCTGCTGATCAAAATGTCACCTCTCCCAAAGTACAGGACATTATATCTCAGAGACACATGTACCAAATTTTGATATTATTTGATATTTTGCTCTTTGTGTCTAAAACGGCTTGTATGCAAAATATTGAGCTTACAAAACCTATGGTGTCCTTATAATATGAGAGGCAATTAAACGTTTTTCCGCCCTGTCTTTTAGGGTGGAACCTCCCATATAACTTCCAATAATTGGGCATATCCCCCAAAAGGTACCCCCTTTGGGTGGAGCTACATAGGGAGTACCCTCCCCACCCCTTCCAAGGAGTGGGCATTTACAGCTGCTATACCTGTAGCAAAAATACTTGAATCAAGAGGACTCCAGTCAAGGCAGTAAGGAACACTGTCATAATCTGTAGGATCTACAAACAAAAATTGCACTTTATTAAAGATAACTCCCATTATATTGTTATTAATTAGCCAGTAACTAAATGAGCAGGGGAATGGGACCAAGTTTCTTAGATACGAGTAAATTCGCAAACAGACTTCATAACATGAAAGAACACATAAAAGTAAGTAAGAATAAAAATTTGATCATGTTTGAGCAAATGGAAATAGATGTGAAGTTTATAATAAGTACACGGAGACCCGGAGATGTTCCTACGTGCGTGTCTTTATTCTCTAGCCCTATATGTATCGTATTACAACGTAGAACAGTAACACAGGAAACCCAACACCTCCCTTTCTAGGATATAATGTATATATCATTTAAATAATTACTGGTTACTAATTCATTAATCACTTTCTTTGTCTGTAATTGTCTTATGGCTATTATATATATATATTATGTGTAAAACTGGGATTAAAATAAAATGTTCATAGATTGAGTCTTTCTGGTGGTTTGACTTCTCGTCCAGATCGGGTTATAGTTGGAGTAGGTGTGGTCAGTTGCAGAGGTTGTTCTTCTGTTCCCTCATTAGGGCTTGATACAAGCTGACGTCGGTTCCTCCTCAGTAAGGACTTGTCAGTCTGCACAATATATGAGCGAGGTTCTTCTGCTTCCCTTGTGACGGTTGCATCAGTTTTCATGTCGGAGACCCACACCTTCTCACCTGGGTGAAGCTTTGGTAGTTCCTTCGCTTTGTGAGTGTTGTTGTAGTTTTCTGCTTGCCTAACTTTGTAGCTGGATTCCTTCTGTAGGATGTCCGAGAGTGCAGGCCATTTTGGGTTGAGTTTGTCAGGGTTCAATGGCAGATTAGACCTCACTCTTCGTCCAAAGAGTAGTTCAGCAGGGCTGTACCCATTGTGAGTGGGTGTCGAGCGGTATGTCAGCAATGCAAGGTAAGGATCTTTACATTTCTTCAGCATACTTTTCACCGTTTGAACTGTCCTCTCTGCTTCTCCGTTGCTTTGGGGGTATCTTGGACTGCTGGTTAAGTGTGTAAAACCCCATTCGTCAGCAAACTTAGCAAACTCAGCGGCGGAGTACTGTGGTCCATTATCAGAGAAGACAAGTTCTGGTATTCCGTGGCGGGCAAAGAATGATTTGAGGTGATTAATAACCTCTTCGCTGGTTGAGTTCCTTAGTAGTGCTATTTCAGGATATCTAGAAAAGTAGTCTACCAGGAGAACATATTGCTTTCCATTCAAGTGAAATAAATCAGTAGCAACTTTTTGCCAGGGACGATCAGGAAGAGGTGGTAACATCATTGGTTCTGGGTTTTGTGTTCTCTCTCTACAGCAGGTTGCACATGTTGTCACCATGTCCTCAATCTGTTTGTTAAGGCCTGGCCACCAGACAGATTCACGAGCTCGTTCTCTACATTTCCTGATTCCAAGATGACCTGTATGTAGCTTGTCAAGGATTTCTAGTCTCATGGATGAAGGAATTATCAATCTCGAGTCTTTCATGAGTAGGCCCTGTTGGACTGTAATGTGGGCTCTCTCTTGCCAGTATGGAGTGATAGGTGAGACGACTTGATGTTTCTCTGGCCAACCCGCAGCACAATATTCTTTCAACCTGCGGCATATTTCGTCCTCGTTTTGGTGGAGTCGAATATTTTCCAGTTGTCTCTCCGTTGCTGGTAAGTTATCTAGGATCGATAGCACGTATAGGCTGAGGTCTTTGTTCAGCTGTTGATCTTCTTTGGTAAGGGGTTTGGTGAGTGGCGCTCTCGAAAGCGTATCTGCTGCGTATAGTTCTTTACCAGGAATGTGAACTATGCGATAGGAGTACTTCATGAGACGCATCCTGAAGCGCTGTATTCTCGGCGGTAGCTCGTCGAGGTTCTTTGTGCCCAGTAGGGGAACTAGAGGCTTGTGGTCGGTCTCTATTGTGATGTCTTTCCCAAGGATGTAGTCACTAAATTTCTCACAAGCCCACGTAGTTGCAAGGGCTTCTTTCTCAATCTGTGCATAGCGCTGTTCTGTGCTTGTCATTGATCTTGAAGCGTATGCGATTGGCTTTCTTGTGCCATCTTCCTCCTCTTGTAGAAGTACAGCACCGAGACCATAAGAAGATGCATCTGCAGATAGAATAGTATGCTTGGAGGGATCATAGTGTGTTAGTATCGGGGTACAACTGAGTTCTTCTTTCAGTTCATTGAATGTTTTTTGTTGGGCAGCTCCCCAAACAAACTCGTTCTTCTGGCTGAGTAGGTCTCGTAGAGGCTTTGTCTTGTCAGCAAGGTGGGGGATGAATTTGCCCAGCTGGTTCACCATGCCTAGGAAGCGACGCACTTCTCCTACAGTTTGAGGGATGTCCATTTCTCGCACTGCTTCTGTTTTGTCAGGGTCAGACTTTACTCCTGTGGCATTGATAATGTACCCAGCAAACTTTATTTCGCTCTTGGAAAATTCACATTTGTCTTTGTTGAGAGTGATTTGAGCTTCGTTGAGTTTTCGTAGAACTGCGTGTAGTCTGCGATCATGTTCGGCTTGATCCTTTCCATGTATCAGAATGTCATCCAATAATGATATCGCTCCAGAGGTTCCTTCTAGCTCTTGGCTGATTTTCTTTTGATAATGTTCTGGTGCAGATTTCACACCGAACGGCATACGGTTGAAGCAATATCTCCCGAATGGAGTAATGAATGTAGTGAGCAGTCGTGAATCTTCAGCCAACTTTTCTTGCCAGAAGCCTGAGTTGGCATCTACCTTGGAGAAAACTGTAGATCCATTCACTGCTGATAGAAGGTGGTCTATCCTTGGGAGGGGGTGTGTCTCTCTTTTGACACTTTCGTTGAGCTTCGTCAGGTCGACGCAGATACGGACGTTGCCATCTTTCTTGGGGACGACAACCATCCCGGCACACCAATCTGTAGGCTGTTCGACTTTTGAGATTACACCGAGGTTTTCCATTCTTTCAAGTTCCTTTTTTACTTTGTCCATCAGTGGAAGGGCTACACGTCGTGGGGTGGTTAAAGCAAAAGGTTTGGCATTTTCATCTAATTCGATGTGGAATTCTCCTTTGAGCTCGCCCAGGCCCTCAAATAGCTTTGGATACTGCGTTTGAATTTCCTCTTTGACACTTTCGATTTCCACCTCATTTACTCTTTCAACCAAGTGTAGTGCATCAATTGCAGGGCGACCCAGTAGGGGTTCTTTGAGGTTTTCGATGACGTAAACTTCAGTCGTTGTTTTATTTCCGCTCATCGTTTTGACTTGTGTTTCTACCACTCCTTTGACAGAGAGCGGTGAATGTCCTGGGCCGAACAATTTCCGGCGAGAGTTCCTCAGAGGTTTCAACTGTGCATTGTTGTAAATGCTCTCGGGTATAACAGTGACGTCAGCTCCGGTGTCGAGTTTAAACGTCACGCTCGTCTCTCCGATGAATAGTTTCACGTGCCATTTTGAGTCGGTTTTATTCTTTGATCGTACCTCTCCCAGAAATGCCCCGTTTTCGCTATCACTATCGCTGTCTTGTTCCACGGCACTGACACTTTTTCCCCTGCAAACAGAAGCATAATGTCCGATCTTCTGGCAGTGGAAACATTTGTTTGATGTAGCAGGACACTCTTGGCGTCGATGTGGCGGTGACCTACCACAGCGATGACAGACATTATCGGCAAGGTTCTTGGGTCTCGATTGGGATGTCTGGAATTCTCGATGTTGTTTATCTGAGTTTTCCAAGTCTAATCGTCGGTACGAGTTGTTTTTTTTCCTGTGAACAGCAGCTACTTTCGCGTCTTCGCCGTCACTTTTAAGCGATTGTTGTTGTTCCTTAATTAATTCTGATGCTTTGACCTTTTTAATTGCTTGATCGAGCGTGAGGGATTCATCACTCATCAGCTTCTCAGACAGGGTAGCGTTACGAATCCCAACAACAATCCTGTCTCTTATAAGTTCATCTTTTAAGTCGCCATAGTTGCATGATTCTGCTAACTTGTGAAGATCTTCGATGAAGTCGATCGCTGACTCGTTTTCTAGTTGACACCGGCGATTGAATTTAGCTCTTTCATAGATGACGTTAATCTTCCCGATAAAATGCTCATTAAAGCATTTCACCATCGTTTCGTACGTCATGTCTTTACGGCCAGGAGTAAAACTCTTAGAGATTTCGTGAGCGTTGCCTCCCATAGCATAAATTAAGGTACTGACTTGGACTTTGTCGTCCTTTTCGTGTAACTCAGACGCAATGCGGTAGAACTCGAAGCGTTCGATCCATGCTTTCCAAGCCTCCGGTTTCTTAGACTCTAGTTTCTCCGGTAAGGGAATTTGGCTTGACATCTTGAGGCTATCTGCTTCTTGTTTCTCGATTAGTATCCCACTTCTGACGCCATGTGAAGTTTATAATAAGTACACGGAGACCCGGAGATGTTCCTACGTGCGTGTCTTTATTCTCTAGCCCTATATGTATCGTATTACAACGTAGAACAGTAACACAGGAAACCCAACAATAGAATTACGATGTTTCAAAATTTTCTTAAAAATACAGAGAATGTATAGTTTGGCTGGACGTTTTGGCTTGACACCATACATTTCTTTGTAATTTTGGCAGGGATTGAATGCTCATAACATTGTTTCTATTGCGTCAAACATCCCCAAATTTCATATCAAACAATTGTTGCCTTTCGCGGGCTCCCTGTGTATTTACCATTGGGTTTCCTGTTTATTGAAAAGCGAGGTTTCTAAGTAATTTTGAAGATGGTGGACAATGTGATGTGTTTCGTAGCTACAATTTCTGCAAGTTTTGGTCAAATTTTCGACTGTTTTGCCGAAAAATCAGCAAAAATGGATCAACGCGACTTCCAAATAAGGTAATGCCTGCCCAAATATGGAATAGAGTTGACTGCCGAGCGAATGACAACTTTTTATTGACAATTGTTTGATATGGGTCAGCAAGCATGTTATATGCTACTCTTTCATGTGATGGGGTATTTTTTTCTGGAATCTTAATTAAGTTGGTTTTACAAACTTGGACCCAGTCCCTTGCTCTTTTTGTTACCGGCCAATAGAATATATAATTCAATAAAGTACAAAACCTACCAGCCAGTCGTTTTGCGGGTTTCTGTTTCCGAGTATCCCATAATACTACACTACCATCCTGAAATAAATTTCAAAGGCTTTTAGTGATATGTCACATGAACACTACAAGCTTGTTGGCAGTGCCACCTGGCTCACTCCCCAAGAGGGATGAGACTTATCAGAAAATGGTTGGGTATGTGCAGTGCCAGGGCTCAGACCAGAGACCAAAAAAAATACTGCTACCCCAAAAATTTACCCCAAACTGGAAAAAAAACTTTTTTTTTTACAAATCCTAGATATTTGTAAAAGGCTAATTTTGAAAGAATTTTGGTTTACTTGCCACCGGAAAATTCAAATATGACTAATGATGATAATATTACAGTGATGTCTGATCAAAATTCAAAATCTCCTTTGAAATTCAAGGAGTAAATAGGAGAACTTAGTATTTGATCAGGTATAAGGATTCAATTTAAGAAACTCTCTCTTATTATCTTCCCTTCTGCCCAATCTGTAACCATAAGGCCAAAATCAATGGTACAAAATATTATAATGTATTGTTATAAAATTACCTGTGAAGCAGAGAGAAATAGATCTTGTTCAGTCCGACTACAATCTATAGCTAACACAGTATCACTGTGACCTAAAAATGTAAAAATTAATCAATTTGATTATTTTTAATACTGAGCTTTTAGAGTTACTGCTCTTATTATTATCATAAACTTATCTTAAACTTTGATGATGGCAACACAAAACTTATGTAGTCAGAAAGAGCACATCGAGCTGTATATAATCCCGAGGTTTGATGTTAATCGGATATACATTGAAAGAGATACAGCAATACAGCAATTCAAACATGCTAGATTTTACAAAGAAATGTATGGATGTCCGGACACAGTGTTCACAAGAGCGGTACGGACACCATACATTTCTTTGTAAATTCTAGCGTTTTTGCACGTCTGTTAGTCATTCAATATTAAACCGATTAAGAGGAGATTTTTTTCAATGACGAGCAATAATGGCGAAAAGCGCCAAAAACTACACCTTCGTGCGAGTTTTAATCCAAATTTTCGTTCTGGATTAACACTCAAATCCTTTTCCTACCAGTTAAAAACTGATGTACTAAGATAAAATACCTGTTTAAAACGGATTTTTGAATTGTACAAAGACTATTTCTTGAAGTTGTGTTGGGATTAAGCTTTTTCAAGCTGAATATAAAGAAAACATACAGGCAAATGAGCAAATGAAGGCCTAAATCTCATTTTCGATCCAAATTTTCGCTTTGGATTAACACTTTGATTCAACTTTTATCGGCCAAAACAACTTACAAACAACTTAAACTTTCTTATAGAAATGGTTTTAGTTTTGTACAACAGCTATTCTTCAACTCAGGAGTTTTTGTCGTTCACTGCTCGAACTTGAAAAAAATCCCCTCTTAACACCAAACTTCGGGATTATATATAGCTCGATGTGCTCTTTCTGACTATATGAGTTTTGCGTTACCATCATCAATAGTTGAGGGACTCGTACCCAGTCTTCACGGTATGAAAGTGGCTAATAATATTGATGGTGGTCTCAACATTGTCTATTTTAGAGAACATTCACTGTGCTGTACTATCATTAATGTGATGTCAAAACTGTCAGCCATGATAAGCTGTATTAATGAATACCTTTGTATGTCCTTATACACTGTTCAGTATTTAGATCCCATATCTTTATACTGAAAAAATGAATGAATGAATAAATGAACAAATGAAAAAGAAAGAAAGGAAGGGAGAATGAAATGAAAGGGGGAAATTAGGTCAAAACAAATGAAAGAGAGGAAAATGATGATTTTTCTCTCTTTCAAAGCCTCGGTTATAATACATACATATGCTGGTTGGCTTCACCCAACCCTAATTAGCATATGTTAATTACCAATTTCCAGAATTAATTTGTGTACTGCTCATTTATAGTAGTGCTTGACTTTTGTCTCTTCTTTGAGATAAATGACATACAGAGACTATGTACTTTTTTATAATATATAACCGGCTTTATTTTAAGCAGCAAAAGTATCAAGATATATACCCGATGTATCCCCAATGTATCGATCATGCTCAAACTTATTATACCATTTAATTGTCCTTCTTATTGATTAAAACTTCACCTTTTATCATAACTGCCACTAACAACTCTTCTCTTTGCACAATCCAGAGAGACTGAAGTGACTATGTCATCATGCTCGCATAGAGACGCTAAATTTTCTAAGCCGGGCAAATTTCCACTTTGCGCCCAAATTTCCACCGACCCGTCATCTAAAGCAATAACAATCCTGCTAGAGTCGGCCCACTGCACATCGGTCATTCCAGCTTCTGTATACGTCCGACCAGAACTGTACTGAGGGTCGGGAGCTGTAGTTGGATCCTTGAAAGTCCATAGCGAACCATTCCAAGTTCGATCTGTCATGGAAGACGTTGCAACAGCAAGAGTGCCATCTGAAAGAAGAAAAATAGAAGACGATAACTCAAGAACATTCTTGTTGATAGATCAGACCTGTTGTTATCTAACTTGCGCAAATTCTTGATGGTCTTTTACCTTGGGCGTGAGAAATGCCGTCTATGTGTTGATGAATTACAGAAGGAAGTACCTCCATTTTGTTTTTTGAACACGTGCAATGTGACAGCTGTGGTCAGCGGTTTGACGTGAAAGTGATTTTTTTCGACTGTCAAGGGACCCCTGCGTAGTGGTGCAACTACTTAAGACACAGCTTTGAGGACATTTTCCTGAGCCTGCAGTCAGCGGTATAGCGCATGAGAGCTGTGTAAAGTCGGTCAAAACTGTATAAATTATTTTTTTGGAAACGAAAAGAGAAAAAAATATGCGCGCGCGCAGGCGCGCGCGGGGGGCCCCCTCCTCTTCCCCCTCACCCCATACATTCGTATTATTTGTCTAAGGACGACAAGAAAAGGAAAAAAGGTTAACAAATATCATTTATTGAATATAAAAGTACTTATTACAAACAGTTAGTGTTGATGAAATTCAAATTGACAAGAAGGTAGTTTTTGAGTACAACGTGCATGAAGAAACAAGGCTTTTCTAACATTGGATTCAGGACTAGAAAACAGGGTAGTAATGGGGGGGATCTGATGTCAGTTGTCAGTCAGAATTTAGCTCGTTTGTCAGTTGTCAGTTAAAAATTAAGTCATTTGTCAGTTGTCAGTACAATTCGTAGTTTGTCGGTAAAATATTAGTTAAACATTAATTTTCAACAGTCTTTTTTCACATTGCGCATGTTTTTAGCAATAAAACACTATTTTTACTTCATACGTAGTTTAAAAGATGCTTTTAAAACTTTTTTTCGTGTTTTGGCATGTTTTGCTTTTGTGATGCTCAAGAGGATCTACAAGGACCATCGTGCATGAACATGTTAAGGCACAAAATATATTACGTGCAGATATTATTTGAATATTTCATTCTCTGATACCCCTATAAACAAAATACTCTGCTTTTTCACTATTTATATGGGCGTGTCTAGAGTACGTAGCTATCGTGAAACTGGCCAGTAATCCGAGCCGGTATATACTTGCTACACATGGCCAGTTTAATATTTACCAGAACTAGAGTCCAGACAATCAAAATCTTCACTCAGTAGACATGTTCAAAGTCGACACAGAGAACCCAAAAGCAAATAAGTGCCATTTTGTGGTCCTTTCAGCGGCTTTTATACGAGTTTTTAAGATTTTATCTGTACATTTTAGATAAGCAACAAAAAATGTCAGTTATCAGTTATCATTTTTGTTGTCAGTTATCAGTACAAAAAAGCCTTGTTTGTCAGTTGTCAGTGGCATTTTTGGCCATTTTTCAGTTGTCAGTTAACCCCATTACTACCCTGAGAAAACGTTTCTCCAGTTTCTTTAATTTCATAATGAAATGAGGTTTTTCTTGAATTTAGCCGTACTACAGTACAACCAGTGTTCAAGTCAAAACACACACTTTTCTTTGCCTTTTTCAAAACTGAAAGCCAGGGAATGTTGTTCTGATTTTTTATATTTGTAGTAATCAAACGAGCTAGATGTTTAGCAAGTTCATTGAGGTACAGTTTGTTATCACGACTGTGAAACAGAGCTCTGTTGCGAAGCTGTTTTTCCTCGTTCATCAAATGTATCATACCGTGGTATGGATCAATCTTGTACAAGTTTATGATGTAGCGTATCAGTGGTAATAAGATCTCATGCATAGAAGCTAGGATCTTCAGGTTTAAGCTGATATTCTTCTTCAAGCATGATTTTTATGACATAACCCATTTCTTGATGAGGGACTTGGACTTGAACCCTTTTACGAATCAACATTCCAAGAAGCGTCCAGAAGTTTGTGGGGTCACTTAAAGATTCTCCATAGTTAGATAACAGCATGTCGTTTTTTTTAAGTTGTTCGTGTATTTCGTTTCTTCCTTGTTCTACACTGATGTGATAAAACAGAAAACGAAAAAAGGCCATCATGTCTTTCATCACCTTTTGAAAAGACCAAGCTTTAGATTCATGGGACTTTGTCAAACATTCAAAAATGTTGTGAATCGAGCTTTTTTCCTCTTCTTTCAGGATAAGCCCACTTCTCAATTCCATATTCAATTGATGATGTTGACCGACTAAAAGTTCGTTGATTGTAACAAATGATAACTTTTTTAAACAGCAACGGTGTTTTGAAGGTGAAAGATATAACCACGCCTATCGATCAATAACGGTTTTGTGATGTCATTTCCGTCCCTCCAGTCTATCTGTCAAACTATTGAATTGTGATGTCAGTATAGTACCGCCCCTCTCACTCTACGTGTAAGGATAAATACATTGGACATTCAAAAAAATATACCACTCGTTTGAAGAAAATGGATCGTTTAACTATCGTACGCAAGCCATCTGATGAAGCCACACCCTTTTATCGGTATGAAGTTCTTGAAACAGGTGAAACCTTTACAGATCTAACTCAAGACATTGCTTCGGCATATTTCTATTACCTGAATCAACAAAAAATGAGTGAATGGTTGTGGGATCAATCTCTGCCTACATTTGAAGAATGTATTCCTGAAATTCAACCTGAAATTACGCCCCGACAGGACGAAATCGAGAACTTACTCATCCAAGCGTATGCAGAAGTCGTAATCAATATCATCATGGATTTGGTGGACGAAAATTGTGAAGGGTGTAAGAATTTTTATCCTTCCCAAAGAGATCATGATTGCCTCATGTTGGACAATGATATAAGGGTATATCGTTACCTGACACAAGCTTTGGAAAAAGTTAACGATGACACTGTAATGAGGATGTTTACAAAGTTGACAGAAACTTTAGATCCACCGTTAAATGCTCTTGAACATTTAAGATATGAATGCAAAGACAGTCGACAAGAAATATTAGTCAGGAAAAGGGACAACCTAGAATCGCTTTTAGTCAATAAACTTGATTTACTTCATATGTAACTGTTTGTACAAATTTGTTCAATAAAAGATATTTCAACTGAAGGGAAAAAAAGGGTATATTGATGTGTTACACTGCAAATAGTTTTAGTTTTTTGTAAGTATTACACCATGACAGATGTAAGACTCAAATGTCCATGTTCTGTTATGTTGGCAGCTCCATCACAGGCAGGAAAAACAACTCTTACTTTTAGACTGTTGAAAAATGTTGAAGAAATGTTCGCAGGGAAAATTCACAAGATAGTGTATTGTTACGGCGCTTACTAAACTAAATTTACAGAATTTCAACGAGAAATAGATCATGACATTGTGTTTGTGGAAGGTTTCCCAGAAGGTGTGTTACAATTCTTTGAAGGAAAACCAGGAATATTGATCATCGATGATTTGATGGGGTCTTGTTCAAACGATCAACAAATGGTAGACTTGATGACAAAAAATAGTCACCACTTGGGAATCACAGTTTTAATTTATATCTGGTACAAAACCTCTTTCCGGCTGGCAAGTTTTCTCGTACGATTTCCTTAAACTGTCACTACATTTTTGCCTTTAGAAATTGCCGTGACTCACTAGGTATTTCTACTTTGATTCAACAAATTTTTCGTGGAAATGATCGTAAATATGCTTTAGAAAGTTACGAAGATGCCACTGATAAAATGTATGGATATTTGCTGTTTGATCTTCACCCCACCACACCCACTCAATTTCGACTGCGTACCAACATTTTTCCTGATGAGCATCGTCATATATCATATGTAAAACGTACTTAAAAAGCTACGATCAACTTAAGTTATTATATTTATCATCATGTCGGATCGCGTAAGACGTAACATGGATTTTTTAACGGTTTTAGCTAGGTGTAATAAAAAAACAAAGACAAGCACTCTTGGAACACAGTGATAAGGATTTGATTATCACCATTTGCGAACTAGCAATTAATGTTTTAAAAGGAATCGTAACCCTTACTCCAGCTCAGAAACAACGCTTACATCGTTTCAGAAAACAACTGAGAACATTGGCTGATCGGAAGGTTCCTTTAAAACATAAACGAAAATTTATTGTACAACGTGGTGGTTCGCTTTTACTTTCCCTCCTACCACCAGTTCTGACAGTGCTCTCAAATTTGTTACATTAATCACAATGAAATATGCAAAACGTATGGTTCTTATACCAGAACATCTCATGGATATGTTGGAACGAAAGGAAAACATTCAAACCATTCCTGAAACAAAATCTTTAATACGAATGGATAAGAAAATGGAAGGAATTCTTGAAAATTCTTCTGAACCTATAGACGATAAAGCCTTGCAATACAACCAGAATCTTCAACGTTTTCTTGACATTCAAGAACAAAAACGTCAATATGTACCTACGGTAAAGATCCAGAACGAGAACGAGTTACCTTCTAGTAAAGTGGCTGCATCTCAAGAACTATCTCAAATATCTACTAAACAGGACAGCGAAGGTTCTCAACCCTTAACTGAAAAATTCTCGCACTTTAGCACAATCCATGATCAATCGTTTGAGAACAAACAGAGACCAGATATCTTGGGATTCTAAAGGTGAAGTGTCTATTAACGGCCAAGTCATACCTGGCTCGAACATTATAGACTTGGTAAACGATCAACTAAAAGCAAGAAAAACTTTTAATCCTAAAGGATGGGAGTTGTTTACAGAATCTTTGGATAAAATAAACATGCCTAAGTATCTTATGCGTAATGAAAAAAGTCGTGCACATGTTATTGAACAGCAAAAGAAAACGCCTACTACATCAAATTTACAGTCATACAGCTCGGGTTCTTCGTCAGTGCTTACACCAAAACCATCAGCAAAAAGTTATGTATTTCCACCCACACCACCTAGTACTCCTAAAACGTCTAGAAAAGAAATAAGGGCTAAACGCTTCAAATCGAAAAGACTGTCTGATAACTGGGTTCCATATTAAACACTGTAAATACAAAACCGTTTGTATGTTTTTTCTAATGAATTTTAATAAAAAAGGTAACATTCACATTGCTTGTTTGATTACATTATGCTTACGAGACATTGAAATTTGATGACTACTTTTTATTTTCTTGAGATACATTAAGTGCTTGGCTACAAATACACTCACACGGTGGTCGTTTACTAGTCTATTATGTGAAAAGGAACGTACTATTATAGGTAACGTTTTGCCACGATTTCTGTTCATGATAAAATAAAGGCAAAATTGACCACACGTGTTTGAATTTAGACTTTGCAAACAACGATGATTATACGTCCAGGTTCTTGTATGACTATCTAAGAATGTCTTGAAGTTCTCTCTATAAAATTCAGGAGGGTATCCATAAGAATCAAAGAATTCTCCCACATTCTTATCTGGAAAATACATCGCTAACCAATGGGCTCCTGGTTTAGAAATGGGGTCTGTGTTAACTATGAGTCCACAAGGAAAATGTTCGATCGTAGTAGGTAAAGTATCAGCAGCATGTACACCACAAAATTTGTTTCTACTTTTGGAGTCGCCTTGAATGACACGAAGGAGTTCCAGAGTATTCATGCTGTATGATCATATAACACGTTTCTCTCACGATCTACTTCTAAAATGTTGTCAAATTCACCAAGACAGATCAAACTTATAGCTTGCGTTAGAGCTTTTTCAAAAACCATTTCAATAGATAGATTTCCTCTTTGTTTAAGGCCTATTATTTCACTTGTGTCACACCCCTCAGGACTCAGATCAAATACTACAAAACCATAACCTTGTGGATAGTCAGTTCGAGAAATGGAATTTCCATTATCTGCCTGGTATTTTCCAGTTGATAAAAAGAGTGTTTGGTAACCCTCAATAAATTTGCTCCCCTTTTCTTTTATCTTAAAGGTTAGGGGCTTACTTGGAAGCTGCTCCCCATCTACATATACTCCGAGACTAGCCAAAGAGAACATTTCCATGTTGAATGGGTTTAACTTATAGTTACCGTTAACTGCTGCAGCCTTGATCATAAAAACAGTCAATCGTTTAGGTATCTGTCCATTGAATACATTGTCTTTAACCAGCGAGGGTGTGGTTCCTGGAATGGTGTAGGCTTTACAGACTGTTCGGGGGACATGATAGAGAGCCGGGCCCTTCATTAGAGCAGTTTCGTGAGCAATAGTAATGTGAGGAGCTACTTTTATTTTACGAACTTTCAGTTTAACAGCATTAAAAACCAAATCATAATCTTTCCCCGTTTTACCAGACATGATTAAATATTCTGGAGTATTAGGGACAAGCTTGATCTTCATGTCAACAAAACTCAATAGGTATTTTTGAATTAAGAAAACATCACAATACAACGGTCCTACTGCCTCAAATTCAGCTCCTTCTTGAATGAGGGCATTTCGTTTTTTGAAACCGTCATTTTTTCCTGGAGCTCCAAGCTCTGTATTATCAAAATACCCAGCGACTTTTTAGCACCGGCACCATAATTTAGAGCAGTTTTTGCGTAGCTTTCAGTACTATAAGTGTTAGTAGAACTCGATACTAAAGTTGAACCAAAATAGACGTCTACCTGACGCCAAAGACTGTGGAGAAAATTGTTCACAGGAGCAACTTTTTCACCACTTTCCAATTCTGTTCCATCTTTGTGTCGAATACGACATGATACGTAAAGTTGCGTATACAGCAGATGAGTATAGTCATCGTTGCCCGTAATATTAAATTCTACAGGTGTAGAACTTGAGAGACTTGAAATGGGTAAATGTTCTGTGTCATATTTTTTCAACACACTATTTTGTGTTGGATTGAGTGTGAAAACATCAAGCTCTTCAACCATACATTCTTGAGAACGAGGATGTATAAGGGCCATGATTACGGTCTAGATCCAAAGATATCTTGAAATGTTCGTCGTTTCGTTGTTTTTTGTGATCTGGCAACGTTTTTGGACTTCGATCTTTTTATAGATTGGAGTTTAGCTTTCTTTTGTTTTTGGTTTTGGGGTGTGGTTTTCCTCTTTCTCTTTTTTCTTCCTGACCCTGTCTGCATGTTAATCTTTTTTTTCACTTCATTTATTGCGTCTTGTTTCAATTGAGAACCCGAATCTTGTAATCGATTTCTTAAAGAACCCTGAAAACTTTTTCCAGTTGCAGTATCCGTTAGAACATTAGCCGACCAGTTTGTAAAGCTATCTTACCAACGTGCTTGGAGGCCGTTGTTAAGTATGGTAACACTCTTCTAAATAAACTGCCCAACACATTACCAATACCACCACCTCTCTGACCAAAACCTCTTTGAAACAGCTTTCCATTGAAATACTGTCCACCACTACCTCGTTGAAGAACTTGATTGAGGTAATACGATTTGTACAATTCAGGCGATGAAATGTGTTTACCCCGAAGACTCATTTTTTTAACCAAGGAATGATAGTTGTTGTTTTCTAAAATGCAAGTTAATGACAACACGACCTTTTTCAAACTGAATTTTACGACCAGAACCGTCTCTTATATCCACTTTTATATCCTCAAATTCTTTGACACCAACAGGTAAATAAGTCGGCGAATCGAATGTTCTATAAACCGTCTGTCCATATTTTCCTTCTACAGGTATAACTTTTATCAATTGTGTTTTTGTATGTCCTGTGATTTGATAGTTCAAAATATCCACATAAATGTAAAGACATTGTATACCTGCATTCAAATCTGATACGAAAGGGCTGTATTTAGATTCTGAAATTATCGTGTTCTTGCCTCCAAACCCCAGAATAATAGACAAATCACCATGGAGGGTAAACTTGTATCCATTTCTCACACTAACATAAACTTTTTCTGATATTTTATCAAACATCATTTCAATGTTAGACCCTACTTTGGCTTTTAAACTTGCGTTGATCGAATAAATCAAATCAGACATAGTATGATAAAATCCGGGTCGAATAGTGACCGTATCAACATGACCATCATTACTAATGTAATCAATGTCTGAGGAATCGCGACGTATAGTGTAAAAAGAACGAGGCCATACTATGCTCTGAAGCCCAACCTCAAAACTATCATCAACTCTAATAGTTTCAGGTAAATGAACTGTGAAACTTGTTAGAGTATTTTCTTTGTATAAATCCATGGAACTGTTGGAAGGGAGAAGAATGTAAAATTGTTGTTCCTCCATGATGAATAGAAGACATAAAAATAACACAATTTTGAAAAAAGTACCTTTTTTATTCCTTTACACGTTGCATTTCATTAGCATACAAGGTTCCTTCAATCTCATTATTATCTTTGTCTATGACTTTGTAGACTGGTGGATGTCTACTAATTCTTTTATTGATTGTAAAAACTTCTTGGGTAAAATTCCTAGTGTATCCCTTTTCAAATGTTCCCTTTACTTTGGACAAACGAACCTTATCGCCTATATGAAATTTAAACTTATATAATACCGTCGTTTAACAAGTCATCACCATACAACACATGCCAAATATGGTCTTCGTTCTCTTTGGTAACTAAACTAGGTTTGGTTTTTATGGATGAATGATAAGTGTTATTGTAACTGTCTACAATGTCTTGCAAGACATCGATATATTTGTAAGTACCAGCATAGGTAAAGTACTTGTAAAGTTTGTGTTTTAGTGTTAATATTACCCTCTCAACAAGGCTCGCTTTCGTGTCAGACGCTGAGGCAAAGAAATGAATATTGTTTTCTTTTAAAAAATTCTGAAACTGTTTGTTAAGAAACTCTGTACCATGATCAGACTGAACTTTTTCAGGTTGACGTCCTTTCTTTAAGATTTTTTGGAATGCCTTTGTAATAGATTTGCCTGATTTTGATCGTGTGGGTTCAACAAATACGTATTTTGACAGGATATCAATTGCAACAAGGATGTAACGATAACCATCATTTTGTTTTTGGATGTTTTCAACTATTAAAAGATCAATCTGCCATTGCTGGTCGACACGCCCCACAATGGTCCTGTTACGCCTAAATCGTCTCTTGACAGATCGATGCAAAGTGTAAGTAGGTTGACCTTCTAACCATTGATATACATCTTTACGCTTGATCTTGTTTCTTGTGTTTTCTTTTGCAGCACGAAATAAAGCTTCGGGGGCTGTAAAACTTGCGGGACTTTTTGGGTTGTAGTACAAACTCTTTAGGTAATTTGCAGTCCTTCTGTTCACCATCTACTGTTTGTAATATAACCGTACTTTTACAACAAGCAAGAGTTATTTTCATTTGTCGAAGTAAATCTTTGACCTTGATAGCCGGTAGAGAAGAAGAAAAACAACCCATTGCTTACTTTACAACGTCAAACTGAAATCAAATTCTTAGTGAATTGATATTATATACCCGGGGGGGGGGGGGGGGGGGGGTACTCCCTATAATTGAATATACGGGGATGCTCCGCCCGAAAGGGGTACCTTTTTCAGGCCGCAGCTATGGGAAAGGGGTGCCTTTTTAGGGAAAGATATGTGAAAGGGGTACCTTTTTCGGGAAAAATGTACGAATTTTCGAAATTTGGTATGTGAAAGGGGCGATTTTTTTGAAAATTTGCATGTGAAAGGGGGGCGATTTTCCGAAATTTACTAAGTGAAAGGGGTACGATTTTCCGAAATTTACTATGTGAAAGGGTAAGGGGTCGGGAGTCTGGGCGGAGCATACCCGTATAAAAAGTTTCGGAGTACCCCCCCCGGGATTATATATTAGTTGGTTCATTGAACGGCTGAGAAAAAAAACTGTATTTGTTTTGGTTATACTCATGTTTAAAGTATACGAGTTGTACTAGCTTTATTATTCTTCAATGTATTTTATTGTATTCTATTGTCTTGTGTTCCGTTTTCTTATATATGGATTTACAACCGACTTTTGACGATGACATAAGTCATGTATCTGTTAGTTTTTAAGAACATTAGACGATCAAACGATAACAGAGATAAGTTGTTAAATGGATGATTTAGGGTGACACAAAGATAAATACGATTTTAATTTTTAGTTAGAAAAATCTAGTTTTACGAACATAATAACATTTTTCTTCGATTTTTTCTACATTTTTAAGTCCATGTATGAAGTAAAAATGTACTTAGAAGTACTACATGAATTGGTAAGCTCGGTAAAGTAAAAGTTTAATGAAGTGTCAAGCTATGTATCTTGAATTTCTGTCTAGACACTTTAACTCACTTTCCACCAACCGTTCGTTTGTCGTTTATATCATCATGGTTCCTGTTTATCTATTCATTTTTACTCTTTCTCTGATGTCATGGCTAATGTTTTCCTGTTCTACCTGTCGCTATGTGCCGTTTCTTCAATACATTGATTGTTCTTCCCGCCACCTGACAACAATTCCGCGATTTCTTCATGTCTATTTCAACGTGTCAAACTTGAATCTTCGAAACAACCGCATCGCATCTGTTAATCTTACTGGACTTCTTCAAGATCTACCCTATTTACGGTTCTTAAACTTATTTGAAAATCCTCTTCACTGCTCTGACGTCTGTACTGCTGCTGTTGTTATTCCTACCGTATCAATATTATCTGATTGTCATTCTTGCAATACTACAACTAATGATAATGATACCACCGCTACTACTACTACTACTACTACTCCAACTATCTCTGCAAATATTACAACCGATACAGTTTCTAGTACTCGACGATATTTTACTTCATTACAAGGCTCTCATGATTTTACAAATAAAAATATTGTTATTATAACTTTATCTGTACTATGTGGAGCTATTATTGTTGGAACACTGGGTTTGTATATGTTTATAAATAAAAAACGTTCTAATCATACGACTCAAGAGGATTTGGAGTTAAGAAGTCTACAAGAACAAGATGATGATGATAGTAATGATGACGATGATGATGATGAGATTATTTTCATGCGCCCTCATCAAGACTAATTAGAACATAAACAATTTTTAATATAAAAACAATGTTCAAGTTTATTATTACAAGTTAAACGTTAACAGATTAAATATTGTAAAAAAATATAGAAAAAAATATTGTAAATACAGTTTTTTGTTGTTGTCAGTCACTGACAACGTTTGTGTACTATCATTAAATTTGATAGCAATCTAATGTCATTCATTGTCTATAGCTCTGTAGAATGATGGTTCATCATCCTCTTCAGTTTCAGAGTCTGCAAGAAACTCAAGGTCTTCAGCAGTTGGCACATCAGATATTTCTGAATCTGATTCTGAGGTAACCCTAAGATCAATGTCTTCTTCATCCTCATGAACTGGTATATTTTCACGTGGAAACAGTTCTCCCAAGTTGTTGTTATTGTTGGTCACATAGTGTTGAGAGAAGAGATTGCATTGGGATAAGTCAAGGTTTAGAGATTCCCTTGTTGGTTCTTGATTTTCTGGTTGTGGTTCCCATATGTAACCAAAAGGAATTGTATTGGCTCCCTGATTCAGAATGATTCTCTTGTCATAGACAATTTGATATTTCTTTTCTTCCCTTTTGTTTACTATACGTCTTGACTGACGCTCTCTGGTAATTTTGTTTTCATTAACCATAGTGATAGAAGGCTTGTTGGACATATCTTTTATCATTTTACGCATACTGCCCATGTTTATTTTTTTTTGAATTTTCATAATTGAGACTGAATCCCTTGACTTTTACTGAAGTTACTCCATTGCTTAGTTTGTATGCGTAATTCTTCGGTCCAGCACAAATGAATTCCACAATATGTTCATTTGGATAATCAGACTGAATTTCATCTGTTAGTTGTCCAAGGAATGACCCCAACGGAATAGATGGATCATCGGGGCGCTCAACTACAAATACACTGTCTGTGTCACTATATAATATTCTATCACTATGCTTAGCCATTAACTCATACAATTCGAGACGAGCCCAAGCAGTTGTAAAAATACCTATAAATAAACATGTTACAGGGCTTTCTTTAATAAATTCATTCTTCTTACGGTACACTAATTCTACTACATCTTGATTAATCAAGTATATATCATGAATATCATATTCAGCACCATTGAGTATTTCATAAAAACGTTTAGCCTCATGGACTAATTCTGATTGAATACGATCAGTACACATCGCAAATCGACCCCAAAGACTGTTTAAAGCATATTTTGATATGGCCCTGAGGCCGGGGTTATGACATATGCGATCACGTCTCAATCGTATCCCTTCATGAACATAATAATCTTGAATGTATTTCTCTTTCTGTTCCTCTGTTTGTACATCTTGAGGAAAATCACTACTCTCTTGTTTTGATCTAAGAAAAGTATCAACATAAGACTTAAATAAGTCGGAAGAGGTTTCCTCAAAGTGCCAAATTTCCTTGATTTCTAGAATTTTGTAGCCCATCTCAACTGCTTTCTGGACTTCAAATGTACAGTAAGTACCCCACCACGCGCGTTGATTTTCCGAATGACAACATTTTTCAAGTTTATGGACAGCACAGAGCTTACACAAAGGAAAATATAGTTTTTGCCCGATGCGAACGGGTAACACTGGAAGGTATAATCCAGCTG
Source organism: Telmatactis stephensoni (assembly GCA_029948255.1). Lineage (NCBI taxonomy): Eukaryota > Metazoa > Cnidaria > Anthozoa > Actiniaria > Isophelliidae > Telmatactis > Telmatactis stephensoni. The sequence goes on along the minus strand of JALIZF010001277.1, from coordinate 28,201 downwards.
GAGCTAAAACTTTACATTTGATAATTCCAAAATATTTTGAAATATCTTCAAAATCACTGGTCAAAATTACAGGATGTTTTATGCCGTATTGTTTAACTTTATTGATAAATGGATATAAACTTGTAAAATCCACATAACGAATTTTTTCTCCAGGTTTACAGGTGTAATGTAATTTCAGTCCATTTGTTCTTCCACCAAAAAATGAATCGCGAAGACAGAGTCGCCCTACTAACTCATGAGTGTTGATAAATGTTTTGAAAGCGTGTGTTTGAACCAGTCTAGAAAAATCACATTCCCAGATTATTTTTACTTCATACCCTAGTTCACGAAGTCGCTGTTCTCGAGCTAATGTTTGACTGTAGACTTGCTCATTGGTCACATTTGGCTTAATCGGATTGAATGATTTTGGATCGTAGCATTTGTTATGAGAATGATAAACACAACCATAGAATTCATAAACAATGTTTTTGTCTTTGACTTTACCATCCACATAATATATTCTATTCAATTGAGTATCTGTAATTGCAAATTCACCACCATTTTCAGCGTGTAGTATTTCTTGACCTGTAGTAAAAGCAACAAATTCTAACCACTGCAGGGCACTCTTTGAATAGTGTTTTTCAAGCCCATGGTAAAAATCGTTTGGAATAATAGGAATGGTTTGAGGCTGTAAAAAATGACTCCTATAAATTGCCATTGAAGTTGCTGCAATCGTAGTGTATTTAAATGGATCAATCTTTGCTTCTTCCAAGAAGATAGAACGAAAACGGAGACAACTCATTCTTAAAATGTTCACATCTTGTTCACAGTATTTTGCTATTTCTTTTTGAAAGTCAAACACATAACCACTTTCACTCATTTGGTGATGCCAGTCAATGAGTTTTTCACGCTTGTCTTTAGACAGGGAATTTGGTGAATAATATTTTAAGTCAGGAATTTTACCTACATATTTCCAGTTTTGTTGACAAGAAAACATATGTGGAAAACATCCTTTACTATAATTAGAGAGGTCCAATCCAAACGTTTTCAAGTATGTCCAGAATCACCATTAGATACCATTGGTAAAATATGTTTTACCAATGGTGTCTATTGGTGAATTTCCACAGGGTTCCCTCTAAAAACCCTATCACAATATGTACGCTCGTGTTTGGGATTCCTGTGGTATCAATTGCTTAGCTTTGGGATTCCTGTGGTATCAGCTGCTACGGCCGGCTTTACCAATGGTACCAATGGTACCATTGGTAAATCGAATTCACCATTGGTGAACCATTGGTGAAGCATGGTCCTTTTGGTAAACTGATACCCTGCAGTGTGATAATGATCACAACCGGCAACATTATATGTGAATTTGTCGTTTTCAAAAGCTGAAGTTCTTTATAAAAGTCCTTTGATACTGTTCGCTTAGCAATCGATGACAACCGGCCATAAAATATGTTTGTCAGTATCGTCGTTTCCAAAAACTCAGTGAAGTTCATGGATACAAAAGTAATTCGGCTGTTTGCTTAGCAATCGATCACAAGCGGCCATATAATTTAATGTGTGTTATCGTCGTTTCCAAAAGCTGAAGTTCTTGGATACAAAAGTCCTTTGATTTATTGATCTGAATAATTCGACTGTTTGCTTAGCAATCGGTCACAAGCGGCCATATAATATAATGTGTGTTATCGTCGTTTCCAAAAGCTGAAGTTTTTGGATTAAGCGATAAAGCGGCTTGTAATATACAAGCCTTGATTGTTGATCACAACCCCGCAACCGATAAATTGTAGTTAACCGGCCATCTAGTTTTTGTATACCGTCTGGTTTTCGAAAGCCGTGAAGTTTTTATGTTGGAGAAAGTCTTGGCTTGTAAAATACAAGGTATTTTGGTGATTTACCCATGGAGAATATTTCCATTAATCACAACCAGGAATCGGCTACATAATGTGTGTTATTGTCGTTTTCAAAAGTCGAGATTGAAATTGGATAAAGCGATCTTTAATTTTGGTTAATTGCACTGTGTTCTCACTAATAATAATATACGACTGTTCGCTTATCAATCAATCGCCCATTGAATCGATCACATTCACAAGCGGCTGAGTAATCTTTATTGTTGCATGTTTACCAAATTGATCTTACCGTAAAGATGGAGCATCTTGCTTATTAGAAAGAAAAAACTGCTTAAAACATCGCTTACGTCTGCTCACGCATACTAGCATCTTCCAGCAATATATGAAATAAATTCAGTCGGGAATGGCAGTTTCCAATTTCAATTGAAACAATATTGATTTTAAATGTAATGTTTTCAGTTTATATCAAATATGTACATACATTTCAAGCTTTATTTCCAGATTGGTATAAGTTTTTTTATAACACTGATCTGAAATATTTATTTTTAGTCACTTTGTAAGTTGACTAGTTGTACACTGTGTAGTAGTGCTACATAAAATATTCTCTGAAACAAAATCCGGCATCATAATGTGAAGTTGATTGTTTTTATGCACAACCAACAACAATACTACGTAATACTGTCTTCAAGTTTATATTGATAATAAATAATACCTACGCACAAACAAAGTTTTCCAAAGTAATCTATAGCTGTTTCCAAGTAATTCCAAACATTGATCTAATAATTACCTTCATTCTTGAATTCCAACTTGATAGGAATTTTTAAGAAGTTTTACTGATCATTAAGGCAACTGAACAGACGAAGTAAGCTAGCTTATATACAACGTAACGAATCCTAAATTACTCATTCACAGGAAAACCGCAAGGACCTTTGTATCCAAATTTCAGCTTTTTTTTGAAAAAAAAATCCATGTATAAATCACACCCGATTACTGTTCGTACGGAAGTCAAAATTATTTAGATTTTCAAGGTGATTCTGAATTAATTAACTTAGACTGCCAACTCGACCGCATTTCACGCACATCAATAATTTATTACAACTTTGATAGTATTTCATACTAGACGAAAACGTTAAAACAGAGAAATTAGCGAAGAAATCCTATCTTCGTCCAATGAAATAATACCAAATTACAGTGAAAATCACTCATAATTTAGAACCCCATACGAATAGCGAATTAAATCCGCTGCCGTTCGCCGAAATGACTGAGTGCAAAAATAGTTCTTCAAACTCAGTCTGAAACAAAAAAGTATCTCTATTTTAACCTTCTCTTCTGATATACAAGACTATTAAAGTTGTTATATACATGATCGAAGTCCTAATTTTGAGAGCTTGACATGTGATTGAGTTGAAAAGAATCACTTACTCCATCTAAACAAAGCCATCATAATTTCGTTCCTGAAATAATACAGTATCACCGTGTAATCTAAACTTAAATAATTTTGACTACCGTACGAACAGAAAACAGAAGTTCGCGTACGGGTAACTGAGGGTAACGGATAGCCACTCCGTTTAAGTTTTGTATATAAAGTTCGTAGCCCGTTAAAGTCTATGTAAGCCGATGCTTAATTATTTAGAGGACATCAAATTAAATGCAATGCACCGTACGGTTACGGCTGGAATTTCAAACGTTATTCTTTTGAAGTACGAGTCACATTGTCACCGTACAGTACGATCAGTTGCCCATTCATTATTAAGATACCACATATAACTTGTATCCAAAAAGTGATTTCAGTTTACCAATGGTAAATTGGTACCATTCGTGAACAAATTCAAACCCCTGCATCTCTTAGTCTAAATGCCATTCAACACAGGATACCCAATGCCTTAATTTCACCATTAGACAAAGTCATTTACCAATGGTGATTTCACTTTACCAATGGTACCATTGGTACCATTGGTAAGCCAAGCTGGAGCAATTGATACCACAGGAATCCCAAACGCTTAACACAGGTTACCCAATGGCTAATTTCACCATTAGACAAAGCCTTTCACCAATGGTGATTTCAGTTTACCAATGGTACCATTGGTACCATTGGTGAACACCTTCAAGCCCCTGCATCTCTTAGTCTACATGCCTTTCAACACAGGATACCCAATGGCATAATTTCACCATTAGACAATGTCATTTACCAATGGTGATTTCAGTTTACCAATGGTACCATTGGTACCATTGGTGAACACCTTCAAGCCTCTGCATCTCTTAGTCTGAATGCCTTTCAACACAGGATACCCAATGGCCTAATTTCACCATTAGACAATGTCATTTACCAATGGTGATTTCAGTTTACCAATGGTACCATTGGTACCATTGGTGAACACCTTCAAGCCTCTGCATCTCTTAGTCTGAATGCCTTTCAGCACAGGATACCCAGTGGCCTAATTTCACCATTAGACAATGTCATTTACCAATGGTGATTTCAGTTTACCAATGGTACCATTGGTACCATTGGTGAACACCTTCAAGCCTCTGCATCTCTTAGTCTGAATGCCTTTCAACACAGGATACCCAGTGGCCTAATTTCACCATTAGACAATGTCATTTACCAATGGTGATTTCAGTTTACCAATGGTACCATTGGTACCATTGGTGAACACCTTCAAGCCTCTGCATCTCTTAGTCTACATGCCTTTCAACACAGGATACCCAATGGCCTAATTTCACCATTAGACAATGTCATTTACCAATGGTGATTTCAGTTTACCAATGGTACCATTGGTACCATTGGTGAACACCTTCAAGCCTCTGCATCTCTTAGTCTGAATGCCTTTCAGCACAGGATACCCAGTGGCCTAATTTCACCATTAGACAATGTCATTTACCAATGGTGATTTCAGTTTACCAATGGTACCATTGGTACCATTGGTGAACACCTTCAAGCCCCTGCATCTCTTAGTCTGAATGCCTTCTAACACAGGATACCCAATATGACTAATTTCACCATTTGAAATGTCATTTTTTTGTAGCCTCTATGGTCACCAATGGTACCATTGGTACCATTGGTTTCATTGGTAATATCCCTCCAAATACATGAAACTACAGAGTGAAACACTTATACATTTTTGCATTACATTTGTATGAACACCCTGTGGATATTTACCAATAGACATCATTGGTCCATTGGTGATGCCCCCCCCCCCAAAAAAAAAATTAACACAACATCAAATCAAAGTGAGACACTTATTTGATAGATATGATGTAAGGTAGTTATGTAATTACATCACAAGTAGAATGGGATGCACATTTTGTATTGACGTTTGTTTGGGCCTCCTGTGGAAATTATCAACTAATGAGTTATACATTCCTGTATTACATTTGCATGGGCTTCCTGTGGAAATTCACCAATAGACACCATTGGTAAAACATATTTCACCAATGGTATCTAATGGTAAACTGAAATCACCATTGGTGAAAGGCTTTGTCTAATGGTGAAATTAGCCATTGGGTAACCTGTGTTAAGCGTTTGGGATTCCTGTGGTATCAATTGCTCCAGCTTGGCTTACCAATGGTACCAATGGTACCATTGGTAAAGTGAAATCACCATTGGTAAATGACTTTGTCTAATGGTGAAATTAAGGCATTGGGTATCCTGTGTTGAATGGCATTTAGACTAAGAGATGCAGGGGTTTGAATTTGTTCACGAATGGTACCAATTTACCATTGGTAAACTGAAATCACTTTTTGGATACAAGTTATATGTGGTATCTTAATAATGAATGGGCAACTGATCGTACTGTACGGTGACAATGTGACTCGTACTTCAAAAGAATAACGTTTGAAATTCCAGCCGTAACCGTACGGTGCATTGCATTTAATTTGATGTCCTCTAAATAATTAAGCATCGGCTTACATAGACTTTAACGGGCTACGAACTTTATATACAAAACTTAAACGGAGTGGCTATCCGTTACCCTCAGTTACCCGTACGCGAACTTCTGTTTTCTGTTCGTACGGTAGTCAAAATTATTTAAGTTTAGATTACACGGTGATACTGTATTATTTCAGGAACGAAATTATGATGGCTTTGTTTAGATGGAGTAAGTGATTCTTTTCAACTCAATCACATGTCAAGCTCTCAAAATTAGGACTTCGATCATGTATATAACAACTTTAATAGTCTTGTATATCAGAAGAGAAGGTTAAAATAGAGATACTTTTTTGTTTCAGACTGAGTTTGAAGAACTATTTTTGCACTCAGTCATTTCGGCGAACGGCAGCGGATTTAATTCGCTATTCGTATGGGGTTCTAAATTATGAGTGATTTTCACTGTAATTTGGTATTATTTCATTGGACGAAGATAGGATTTCTTCGCTAATTTCTCTGTTTTAACGTTTTCGTCTAGTATGAAATACTATCAAAGTTGTAATAAATTATTGATGTGCGTGAAATGCGGTCGAGTTGGCAGTCTAAGTTAATTAATTCAGAATCACCTTGAAAATCTAAATAATTTTGACTTCCGTACGAACAGTAATCGGGTGTGATTTATACATGGATTTTTTTTTCAAAAAAAAGCTGAAATTTGGATACAAAGGTCCTTGCGGTTTTCCTGTGAATGAGTAATTTAGGATTCGTTACGTTGTATATAAGCTAGCTTACTTCGTCTGTTCAGTTGCCTTAATGATCAGTAAAACTTCTTAAAAATTCCTATCAAGTTGGAATTCAAGAATGAAGGTAATTATTAGATCAATGTTTGGAATTACTTGGAAACAGCTATAGATTACTTTGGAAAACTTTGTTTGTGCGTAGGTATTATTTATTATCAATATAAACTTGAAGACAGTATTACGTAGTATTGTTGTTGGTTGTGCATAAAAACAATCAACTTCACATTATGATGCCGGATTTTGTTTCAGAGAATATTTTATGTAGCACTACTACACAGTGTACAACTAGTCAACTTACAAAGTGACTAAAAATAAATATTTCAGATCAGTGTTATAAAAAAACTTATACCAATCTGGAAATAAAGCTTGAAATGTATGTACATATTTGATATAAACTGAAAACATTACATTTAAAATCAATATTGTTTCAATTGAAATTGGAAACTGCCATTCCCGACTGAATTTATTTCATATATTGCTGGAAGATGCTAGTATGCGTGAGCAGACGTAAGCGATGTTTTAAGCAGTTTTTTCTTTCTAATAAGCAAGATGCTCCATCTTTACGGTAAGATCAATTTGGTAAACATGCAACAATAAAGATTACTCAGCCGCTTGTGAATGTGATCGATTCAATGGGCGATTGATTGATAAGCGAACAGTCGTATATTATTATTAGTGAGAACACAGTGCAATTAACCAAAATTAAAGATCGCTTTATCCAATTTCAATCTCGACTTTTGAAAACGACAATAACACACATTATGTAGCCGATTCCTGGTTGTGATTAATGGAAATATTCTCCATGGGTAAATCACCAAAATACCTTGTATTTTACAAGCCAAGACTTTCTCCAACATAAAAACTTCACGGCTTTCGAAAACCAGACGGTATACAAAAACTAGATGGCCGGTTAACTACAATTTATCGGTTGCGGGGTTGTGATCAACAATCAAGGCTTGTATATTACAAGCCGCTTTATCGCTTAATCCAAAAACTTCAGCTTTTGGAAACGACGATAACACACATTATATTATATGGCCGCTTGTGACCGATTGCTAAGCAAACAGTCGAATTATTCAGATCAATAAATCAAAGGACTTTTGTATCCAAGAACTTCAGCTTTTGGAAACGACGATAACACACATTAAATTATATGGCCGCTTGTGATCGATTGCTAAGCAAACAGCCGAATTACTTTTGTATCCATGAACTTCACTGAGTTTTTGGAAACGACGATACTGACAAACATATTTTATGGCCGGTTGTCATCGATTGCTAAGCGAACAGTATCAAAGGACTTTTATAAAGAACTTCAGCTTTTGAAAACGACAAATTCACATATAATGTTGCCGGTTGTGATCATTATCACACTGCAGGGTATCAGTTTACCAAAAGGACCATGCTTCACCAATGGTTCACCAATGGTGAATTCGATTTACCAATGGTACCATTGGTACCATTGGTAAAGCCGGCCGTAGCAGCTGATACCACAGGAATCCCAAAGCTAAGCAATTGATACCACAGGAATCCCAAACACGAGCGTACATATTGTGATAGGGTTTTTAGAGGGAACCCTGTGGAAATTCACCAATAGACACCATTGGTAAAACATATTTTACCAATGGTATCTAATGGTGATTCTGGATATACTTGAAAATGCGGTCGTTCAAAATGTGCCTGTGTCCCAACGTCAACTTTTCTTGGTAAAATGATCTTCGGGATTTCAGCCGCTGGTCGTTCTGCTCGTTGATCACTCCGCTCGTTATCCTCAACCTCGTCAACATCATCTTCAACTCGATCAAACTCCGCTAACAACTGTAAATTACAACATACGACGGCACTTACATGGACGAACAAACAGGAAAACAACGCCATGTTGTTAGCCAATTAAAATGACTGATAATACGTACCCTGTTGCACGTTAACTTAGACAATGCTCGACTTTGTCTTTTCGGTGCACTGCTACTTGTTTCGGTATTTGTTCTTGTCGAAGTACAAGGGCGTTTTCGCAATTGTGAGGCTCTTTTATTTTTTGCTTTCAGAAGCTGTTCTGGTGTTGGAATAGGCTGCACAGTTGGAACGCTTCCTTTTTTCAAGACCAGTTTAGTAGAAAATCCCGCTAATTTAGAACCGTAGCTTTCGTAGTCGTCTTCGGTAAAATGTGAACTACAAATGCATGTGTCCCGTGCCCGGTGTCCATGTTTTGCCATCTCTTTTTGTTAGCACAAAAGCTATCCACTGACGGCGTAAACTAGGCTCTTTTGGAAACTGATGAAGGCTAACATTGTCTTCATTTGTCTTATTGCAAAACATGACAACACAGCGCTTGCCAGAAGGTCGCTTCTTTGCTTCTGACATGACGAAAAAATAATCATGGAATCGAAGCTTGCCGTCTTTGCCGGTCGTGTAGTTTGCACACGTGTGACGTAAAGTATCACGTGACTCTCGAGCGGCGTTTTCGAACAGCGAACAAAAACATGGACAAAAACCATTAGCCGAAAATCCATCTTTGATTTTTCAAATTTTTTATCTCTTTTAAATGACTTCAAACTAAATGGAGTAAGTGTGGAAAACGTCAAAAATGACAACATTTTTGCCGGGAGTTGCTCTTTAAAAGTCTATATTTTATAATTCAAATATTTCAGAATAAGATTAATTTGTTTAATATTGTATTTTCACTGATGGATCAGAAGTGATTTTCATCCAGTTTTGAAAAATGACTGTAATGATTAGTAGTTGATCAATATAATAAAAATGTAATTATACCTTACTACAAACTATTAAAGACCAGTCATTAAAATTATCAATTTATGGACAAAAAGATTGTTAAACAAGTGTTTAAGTTGTCTAATTTGAACAGGCTTTGAGTTTGTAGTTTGGAATGTTTTGATAAGCCTGTGAATCAAAATGTATTAACTAGAGTGTGATGTTTGACAAACAAAAATGAATGCATCATGATTATCTAAACTGGACCGAATACAAGTGGAACTATGTCTTCAGTGGGAGATAAGTGGCATACTCAAATTGTTGAATTTTGGTACTCAGACTTGGGAGGTCCTTTTCCCAATATTTCAATGCTCAGTGAGGGAGAGGGGTACCTTTTCCTAATATTCATTGGGTGAGGGGGAAAGGAAAGCAGTGGACCTCCCAATTACTGAGAGCTTGCACAATTATAGATAAGCGGACCTTTGGCTTCGAATGGGAAGGTGCACATGCACCCTCTGCAACCCCCTTGGTTACGGCCATGCATTATTGACCAGACTATATGAACAAGTCTGGAAGAAACTGAATAAAGTTTAGTAGCCTTGAAGGAAAAGAAAACTTAATGCAGTCCAGTTCATATAATCAGGTCTTAAAGCAAAATATTACAAGCAAAATATTCATAATGCATTCATTTTTGTTGTTTCTCTAACATCGCACTTTAGTTAATACATTTTAATTCACAGGCTTATCAAAACATTCCAAACTACAAACTCAAAGCCTGTTCAAATTAGACAACTTGTGTTTTCTCCATGGAAAAAAAATAAATCCCTACTATATATGATCACCCTCTCTCGTCTGAAAAGGCCCTTAGAATGATTGATTGAAAAGAAAAAAAACCTGAGTGATCACTTTTAACCTTTGAAATAAATAGTGGCACTATAGCTAAGTATTAGACAATAGAAACAAGAGATTTTACTTTCTTATAGAAACTTTTTTTGGGAACTACGTTTTTGTATAATTTAATTTTCTTGTACTTGTACTTCTTGTACTTCTACTTCTTACACCTCTGCATTAAAGTCAGCATTTTCTACTGTTAGGTAGGCTAGTTTTATAGCTAAATTGTACACTGTTATACGTAATAAAAACGAAGCTTATGACTAATTATAACAGGAAGCCCATGTTCACGCAGTTATGCGTCTAGTTACATGGGCTTCCTGTGGAAGCGAAGCCCATGTTAAAAATTCGCTATTGTTATTGTCATTTATGTTCGTCTTCGTCGTCGAAATGTCCACGCATGCGTGTTGTCGTCTTGATCGGGAAATACTTTAGGAATGCAAGATGACCGACTACTAAGAAAATAGCTTTCACAGACAGGCTTTTTCTGCAGTAGAACAATTTAATTTGGAGCTTTTAACTCGAGATATACCTATATACTTATAAGAGCTTCAGAATGGGCTGTTATTTTGAGCTTCATCTCCAATACTTTGACCAAATATCGAACTCGAAATGGAGTACTTAAAAGGATGCCCTCTCGATAATGACTATTTCCTATGAGCTGGAAAACTACGAATTTCTCATCCTACATGTTGCTAAACGAACATACATAGAAGCAAGTCAATTATATTCCTCATTCAAGCATTCAAGAGAACTTGAGAGGTTTTTGTACTGAATTTTAATATCGGAATTCAATTCTGGCATGGAACTTGACTGTGACTACCATTTGTGGTCATGTGATTTTCAGTCACGTGATATATTTGAGCACGAGGTGTTTAAGCTGTACTAGGTTGTACGATCGAGTAATGGATCGAAGAGATCACAGATAATTCGTTGAGTTAAGAGCCATACAGTCCGGTAAGGATACAGTCATTAGTTTTATTAATTGTAAACCGATGTAACATCAGAAATTGTAATAATTTTGTGTAGAAAACCGCTATGTCTACGGCCGCCGCCGCCTCGACTATCATCGACATCGACAAGAAGCAGTAGTTGTTGTGTTCATGGAAATAAAGATATGTGTGTTTTTATGGCGTGTTTTTGGTCCCAAGTTAGCTCAACGATGACTCCTATGGAGGAGTAATAGTTTTCGGACTCTGGTTGAGGTTGTGCTTCGTGTGGTACGGAGAAAATCTCTGAAAATGTCTGTGAAATCGTGTCCTGAGGATGGACAAACTTCGATGGCGGTCACCGAAGAAGACGATGTTTACAGTGAAATAACTCCAAGGGGAGTCAGAAGAAGAACAGTCAGAACATTCACGGGTGTGAAAGAAGAATTGCTTAATAGTTTAACCAAGTCCAGAGGTGGATTTGTGGCTTCAATGACAAGATTTCAACGAGAAATCCAGGCGTCAATTGAAAACGATGGTGAGTTGAGTGACGTAGAAATGAAATTGACAACATACGACAACGTTTGGATCAAATATGTTAATGTGCACGAAAGGATCCTGCAATTACTAGATTCTGAGGAAGAAAAGTTGAAGGCTTGTTCACATTATGAGGATCAGAGAAACAAAAGGATGAATTTGGAGTTGTTAGTGTCATCGTGGCGTAGAATAACGAACGATAGACTTGAAAGGAGCGTAATTACCAGTGTAAATAAAACACAATTATCTCGTCGGAGCAGTAAATATTCGAAACCAAATTCAAAATTGTCGACGTTATCTCAAAGAAAGGAGTCGCTGGCGTTAGCTGAGCTAAAGGTTCGTCAAATTAGTAGAAGACAGGAATTATCACGGAAGAGGAGTGAATTACAATTTGAAGAGGAAATTATGAACGCGGAGATGGAATTGGAGGAAGCTAGAACTCGTTTAAAGGTGTGTGAGGATGACAGTGCAGAAGCTGATAAATCGTCACAGGATTTAGATGGTATGGACGAATATTTTAATGATGCTATCAAACTGTTATTATCAAAGGATAATAATGATGACCGTGATAAACTGTTATTATCAAAGGATAATAATGATGACCGTGATAAACTGTTATTATCAAAGGATAATAATGATGACCATGATATTGTACCAAATGAAAATGTAGATAATGATAAAACGAAAGACGATTATGTGGGATTGAATATCAATGATAATGCGACTATAACTGTACCTAATGTTACTATGACATCTACACCAATTTGTGCATCTTCTGGTGATAATAGTGCTCAAATGAGTTCATTAATACAAGTTAAAACCACTGACACACTGCATCCTGGTATGTCATCGACAGCAGTGTTATCTACAAGTTCCACCTTTCAAAGTTTGTCATCTATGTACGCATCGCCTACTTATACAACTCCAACAGTTTCAAAAGATGTATGTGTTACAACAACAATGCCTACTATATCATCAGTGCTCAGTGACCGACCTAAAGTTGTTAATCCAAGTGTGTCTGTATATTCATCAGTTATAACCACATCTGATAATTCTGAAAGTAACATTTCACCCAACTGCTCAGTGTCAGCAGCTTCATTGAACGTTTGTCTTTCAAAGACAAAATTAAACAGCGAGTCTTTATCAGTTTTGCAAGACCCACCCAAGTTTGTTAACAGTTCAAATACGTCCACGCCAGCAATACCTGGATGTGACACTTCTCAAAGTGTCACACAGTCTGTGTGTTCTGTTTCTTCAAGTGTAGCATGTGAAACAAGTATTAACAGCTTCACATACCCATCAGCAAAGCCATCTGTTTCTAGTGAACAGAGTGAGCTATGTAGTAAGAAGCCCTTGGAAAAAACAACTCTGATAGATGAGTATAACCCAAGTGAGCAGATAGTTAAAACACTGACACAAGTGGTTAACACCCCCAAGATTGAGTACCTTCATTTCGATGGAGATCCCACGAGATACATTTCCTTTATACATAACTTCGAGACGTGTTTAGAGAGGGACATTGTTGAGGATTCAAGAAAGCTGCAATTATTGATACAGCACTGTACTGGCAAAGCTCGAGAGGCAATTGAAAGTTGTGTAAACCTGCCAGAGGATATAGCTTATCAAACTGCTAAAGAAACATTGAAAGAAAACTTTGGTAAACCGTATGTGATTGCTAAAGTCTACTTACAGAAGTTAGAGAGTCTTCCAGCGATAAAGAAGTTCGATGGTCCTACATTGTTAGCCTTTGCTCGACAGCTTACTGAAGCTGAAAGAACATTACGTGGAATGGGAACTGAATATGTCAGTGACATAGATCATGTGAACACTCTGAGGATGCTTAATAAGAAACTACCACTGTTCCTGCGGTCAAGGTGGACCGAAACGGCTGGAAAGATTATCGAATCAGGAAAAAGACCTAGGTTTGTTGATTTCTTGAACTTTGTTAAAGAGAGAGCCAAGCTTGTTAATAATGAGTTTGGTGAAGACCTAAATGTGACCGTTTCCAAGGAAAGGGGTAAGGACAAACCAAGACGAGAAGGCCACGCCCAAAGGGTAACAACGTTTGTTACTAGTCTGAATTCCAACCAAACCAGGAACAACACAAAGTCCCAGAAGAGAAGATGTTTTCAATGTTCTGATGAGCACAACATATGGAAATGCGACGCATTTAAAGAACTAACGTACAAACAGAAGAAAGACGTAGTCAGAAAACATAGACTTTGTATGCGGTGTCTTGGTGAAGGACATTTCATGAATGACTGTAGTAAAACCGAATTCAAGTGCAAAAAAGAGGGATGTAAAGAGCTTCACCATACACTTCTGCATCCACCATGTAATGGACAAGACACAAGTTCTACCAGTCCAAGTAATGATCAGACAACCAAACAAAATACAGTATACAGTGGTGTTATATCTGCGGCAACTGGGGCCGGTGACAAACGAGTATGTCTTGGAGTGATTCCAGTTAAAGTGCAAGCAAGGGATGGCAGTAAATGTGTTTCGACTTATGCATTGTTAGACAGTGGCTCAGAGGTGACTTTGTGTCACGAGAAATTGTGTGAAGAACTGAATCTCGAAGGTAACAAGATTGAATATACGCTGTCTGGAATAACAGGATCAACAAAGGTGAAAAGTAAGACAGTTGACATTACGGTTATGTCAATGGATGATAATTTTACTGTTGAACTTGACAATGTGCGAACTGTGAAAGAAATGCCAATCTCTTCTTGTTGCATCGTGAGATCTAAAGATTTAAAAGGATGGCCTCACTTAAGCAAAGTAAACATTTGTGAATTGGAGAACAAGGAAGTTATGTTGCTGATTGGCGCGAAAGAAAACCCTGGATTGTTCGTACCAGTAGAAACAAGGATGCGAGAATACAACGAGCCGGTAGCCATACGATACAACTTAGGCTGGACGGTGATTGGACCGGTTGGAGGAAATAAAGCCGACTGCAAGTGCTCAGTTAATTACGTGCGCACCGTGGAATTATTTACAGACACAGAGACGACCGACACTTTGAACAAAGAAGATGTTGAAACAAAGCAACAGATGCTAGATGAAGATCTAGAACAGCAGCTACAACGTTTATGGAAAACGGACTTCACCGATTCTGTTGTTAACGGTAAAACTACTAACTCCGTGGAAGATAGATAAGAGAGCTTTGGAGTACATGGAAAAAACGTTAGTTAAAGTTGACGGTCACTACCAAGTGGGAATGCCATGGCGGAACGACCCTCCACGATTACCAAACAACAAAGCGATGGCGTTAAGAAGATGTGCGCTATTGAAGAAACGACTCATGAGAGATGAAGATCTATTCAGGAAATACAAAACCGCAATGGGTGATTACATCTTGCAGGGTCATGCGGAAAGGGTGCCAGACAAAGACTTAACTACAACAACAACGTGGTACTTACCGCATCATCCGGTGGTACACCCATTGAAACCAGAAAAGGTCCGCATCGTATTCGACTGTGCTGCGAAGTTTGCCGGGACTTCCTTGAATCAAGAGCTGTTACAAGGACCCGATTTGACGAACCAGTTAACTGGTGTATTAACACGCTTTAGACAAGATCGCGTTGGGATCGTCGCGGACGTAGAAGGCATGTTCCATCAGGTTTTGGTGGCACCAAGGGATTGTGATGTACTCAGATTTCTGTGGTGGAGAGATGGGGACTTGTCAAACGAGTTAGAAGATTACAGAATGGTAAAGCACGTGTTTGGAGCGACATCCTCGCCAAGCATAGCGAACCTTTGTCTACGAAAGACTGCAGGGCTTGACAATGAAGGTATTGATTGTGAGGTAACAGAAACCGTCAAGACGAATATGTACGTGGATGACCTAATGAAGTCTACCGACTCTTCGGAGAAGGCGATTACCTTAACAAAACAGTTGTGTGACTTGTTGTCGAGAGGTGGCTTTCGACTGACTAAATGGTATAGTAATGACAGAGCCGTCTTGGCGTCTATACCTGAGAGCGAAAGAGCGAAGTCTGTCGTCGATTTGGACATCGAAAGATTACCTACCCAGAGTGCGTTGGGATTAAAGTGGAATACAGAGGACGACAAGTTCGTGTGGAATGTATCAGACGGAGCATTGCGAGCGATAAAAGAGAAGCCATTTACTCGCCGAGGAGTGGTATCCGTCGCCTACTCTTTATTTGATCCACTCGGGTTTATAGCGCCCTTCATTATGAAAGCTAAGTTAATGTTACAGATGTTAAGTCGAAAGGGTCTACGTTGGGACGAAACCATGAAAGAAGAAGATAGCAAGATGTGGATACGTTGGCAGGAAGATTTGCCTAAGCTTCGTGAAGTTCAAGTGGAGCGTTGTTTTCAGCCCGAAGGATTCGGTCAAGTAAAGAACACTGAACTGCATTTATTCTCCGGCGCTTCACGCGTTGGTTATTCAGCTGTAGCATACTTACGCCTCGAGAACCACGAAGGCAGAGTGTATTGTAGTATGGTGATGGGAAAGGCTAGAGTAGCCCCCTTACGTGAAATATCTATCCCAAGATTAGAACTGACTGCAGCGGTCATTTCTGTGAAGCTGAGCAAAGTTATCCAGGAGCAATTGGAATGGAAAGTTCAACGTGTCGTCTATTGGACAGATTCGACTTCTGTATTAAAGTGCATCAATAACACAACAAAGCGGTTCCATACGTTCGAGTCCAACCGACTCACTATTATACACGATTCAACACCTTCACAGTGGAGACACGTTAACAGAGAGGTAAATCCTGCTGATGATGGGTCAAAGGGATTAAGAATGGCTGACATGTTGAAGAGTGATCGTTGGTGCAGAGGACCACAGTTTTTATGGAAGGATGAAAGCTGTTGGCCAAAGATGATATTAATCCCGGTGATGACAGATGATGATGAAGAAGTGAGAAAAGAATGTCAGATTTATGCCTCTTCTACACAGAGGAGCATCTTAGATGATCTGATCGTGTCCTATTCTTCCTGGTGGAGCCTGAGAAAGGCAGTAGCGTGGTTGCTGAGATATAAAATGTTCTTACGAGACAAGGTTCGCAGAAGAAAATCAATTTCTGAAAGAAAACAGAATCAGCTGAATCGAGGAATGCTCACAGTCCATGAAATCAACGAAGCAGAAAGGGTTATTCTTATCCATGTTCAAGTGACGGAATTTCCAGAAGCTGTGAAGACGATTACTTCAAAGAAAGGCGAGGATGAAAGACACATCAAGAAAGGTCTGAGAGACGTTGGTGCCTCTGTCTACAAGCTGAATCCCATTATAAGGAACGGAGTGCTGAGAGTCGGGGGACGTTTATCAAATGCAAGTCTTAGTGATGAGTCTAAGCATCCGACAATACTTCCATACAAGCATCATGTAACAGATTTGATCATCTCAGCCCTCAGAAGATTTATCAGTCTTCGAGGATACCCAGAAGAAATCAGAAGCGACCAAGGCAACAATTACGTTAAAGCTGACAAAGAGCTTAAAGAGGCCTTACGAGAATTGGATCGACAGAAGCTGAATAACTACTGTGCCCTGAAAGAAATAAGATGGAGATTCAACCCACCGAGTGCGAGTCATATGGGAGGAGCATGGGAACGCATCATTCGTTCCGTACGTCGAATCCTGAAAGCCATTCTGAGGGAACAGATAGTTAACGACGAAGTGCTGTCGACAGTCATGGCAGAAGTAGTCTACATTATGAATTCAAGACCCCTTACGCGAAATAGTGATAGTCCACTGGATGATCAGCCTTTAACACCAAATCATTTGCTGCATCTAAGGCCAAGCCCAAGTTTTCCCTCTGGTATATTCTCGGAGGATGATTGCTATCTGAAACGCTCGTGGAAGCAAGCGCAATACTTGGCTAATGTGTTTTGGAGGAGTTGGTCGAGGGAGTACTTACCCACTTTGCAGTAAAGAAAGAAGTGGAATCTACCGAGAAGAAACCTACGAGAAGGAGACTTGGTGCTTCTAGCTGACGAGACATACCCAAGAGGAGAATGGCCGTTAGCTCGCGTGGTTGAAGTGATTACTAGCAAGGATGGTTACGTGCGATCCGCAAAGGTGAAGACGTCTTCCACTTTTGCGACTAGAGCAAAGAGGCAACGCAAGGGAGAGTAGAAAGATAGTACTACAGTGCTGACAAGACCAATCACCAAGCTGTGCCTCTTAGAGATGGACGATACCATTTGAACTGATATTATATAAGATAAGCCCAAAGAAATTGACATTCAGTTAATGACGTTAATATTAACAGTGGTAGCCTAGTAATGATTATAAATGTACGTAGTAGACTCCCATTTAGGGGCCGGTGTGGTTACCATAGAATGGTCACGTGATACCGAGCACACGGGTCGGGGGAGCGCAGAGGACCTCGTGGGTCCTATGTTGTCTTTATATTTTAAGAATATGTTTTTAGCTAGAAACCCAATAAGTCCGGTAAGTTGTAATGTATGTCACAGAGTATGTAAGTGGCTGATAAGACTCATTTGCATTGTTTCATGTAGAAAACCGCCACCGCCATCGATATAACAAAGGAATGTAATATTAAACTTGGACGAAGAAGTTTCGTGTGTGTTATTGGACTCATTTCTAGCTAAATCTACCAGTACTCCTGGGTCAGGAGTAACAACTCTGGTTATATACCAGAGTATGTTGATATATGTGGCTGCAATGTGACAGTACACAGTAACAATAAATTTTCTCAAGAATTTCAATGCAATTCACTCAAAGTAAGGAAATTCTGAAGTCTTTAATATCAAACAACCACAAGCAAAATACAGGGTTTCTGTTTTGGAATCATTATGGTTACTGTGTTGCTTGCATAAATCAAAACAATTCTAAAATAAAAAGTGTATTTTCCCCTTGTTGCATTCTATAACAATGATTGTTCTGTAAAACATACAAAACATGTGAAGGGATTGATACACTTGTAGATCTAATAGCTGATATTATATTCAATATCAATAGCCCTGACAGACAAATTGACTAATCAGATATTCTTTAGTTTAAGTTAGCCGATTCAAAAATGGTCATTATATTATGGTTAACTATTTCCCAGAATGGTGAAGAACCGTGAAACGGCTCGGGGAAGAGTACGAACAGGGCCGGTCAAGGGGCTCCCGGGGCACGAGTGAACGCACGTGTGCGTCTAGTTATGCTTAACTTGAAAAGAAAACTACAATTTAGAGGTCATGTATATTTTGAAGCTGTCAGACCAACATCTGTACAAGCAGCACTTACATGGCTAATAACACATTGTATAAAGATGTTGTTATTGATTGTACAAATATTAGCAATGAGCCCACACAGATATAACACATATTACTGAAGCTGAAGATAAATTGGATAATAAGTCGCTTTTTCAAGAATAGATGCGTAGCTTGTTTGATAGAACTATCAGTACATATTGATTTTATAGCTAAATTGGACATTGTTATACGTAATAAAAATGAAGCTTATGACTAATTATGACAGGAAGCCCATGTTCACGCAGTTATGCGTCTAGTTCAAGATACAAAAGATAAAAAAATGTCATCGAAATTGCGAAAATAGCTTCACTTTTAGAGTCTTTACATGTTATATGTTTGACATTTCCGGCGCAGATCGTGGCCACGTGCTCGAAACTGGTCCGAGCCGGGGTCCGAGGCAATTTAAAGGCACAAGATGAACTATTTAAGCTGCTGTTTACCATAATTATTACTTCAAAAGATAGTATAATAAATTGTAGTAGAGTACATATTTTATGATTGATGAATTTCATTAAAAGACCAATAGAAAATAGAATTGTTTTATTACTTAATTGTCATGATTCATATTCTCAAAGTGCATGCAATACAGTGATTTGACTTCAAACAAAATCTAACAGTACTAATGTGTAATAATTAGATGCACACAAAATAAAACAGAAGCTCTGTGGTGTCTATTAGTCTACTATCTATTTCACAAGTTAATTGAAAACACTCTATATAACACTGATAATGTCTATTTTTCGACTGTTCCATGTTGACTTGATTTTCATGAATCCCTAAAACTGATACACTTCAAAATATATATTACACTATTTCCTTTCCTTTTGTTTTATCTGTTTTGCTAGAGTGGAACCAACGTCATTTAAGTTTCATTTTGACACTTCAATTCTATTTTATGATATCTGACTGAACATATCTTTAACGCCGGGCACAAAGAACCCCAAAATCGGCATGTTAAATGTGCCATTTTTGCCCTAACCTTTGTATCTTCAACAGTATTTGATCATTTGAAATGAAATTTTCAGTGATGTCTTACTATAAGTGATGATTTATTTTGCCATGTTTAAAAGTTACCATTGACGTGATTTTGACGTCATAGCGAATTGTTACATTTTTCGAGAACTTCCAGATTACTTCAAGAGATTCCCAAAACTACACGGATCACGCTGAGTAGAAGCTAAATTGGGTTTCTTTGATGATAAAAGCCTCACGCAGTTGTAGCACTCCTGCATGGAAGCCATATAGTTACGCTCAGTAAACAAACCGTGATTTCTACAGCAAACTATTGTCATTTTTGAAGCTGTACCTCATTTTACTAGAACGCAATGTGTGTATAAGTTTAGATTGTACCATCAGCTTGTCATTTCCAAAATTGATAACATTGTTGATTGTTTGATAGAGTCTCCTATTGTTCTTTGTGTAGACTTTGTTTGCATTCTTGTGGTATACTAGTGGAACGTAAACATAGATCAATAGTTAAGCCGGTAATATTATTTTCACATATTATACGCATTTTCGAAGTAAACCCTCTGAACTACAAGTGTACATGTAGAAACCTTATCATATTCTTGTATTAAAGTGGTAATTTTCTAAACTACTTATTTACTGTTATAGGCACGAATATTTGTCCCAAACAAGTAGATTGTGCGGTTCAATGTAACATTGCCAACCTGGAGCCAATGAATTGCAATGATGTACTACCCGATGTACCAACAGACAGCCACAGTGAAGATGCCAGTGATTATAGTGATGACCCTTTTGACGACAAAGACTATGAGCCCTCTCTGTCCAGTGACGAAGAAGCGTGTGAATCTAAATCAGATAGGTTAAAACTAAGCTCATCGTTTCATTTATCATCAATTAATTAATTTCCCTTTAATTTGTTCCTTTCCTCTTCTTCACAAAGAACTACAGCAGAAAATGACACAAAAAGCTATCTGGAAAGGAAGTTCATAGTCTTTGAGAGCTGTCTTTTACAATTGTTTACAGTCTGTCCTATCTGCACAAGTCCATCTAAAGCTTCTATTATAAAGGTTTTGGGTACCTTTGTTAGCATTAAACAACAGTGCACTGATGGGAACTGTAACTTTTGTAAAGTCTGGTCAAGCCAGCCATTTGTTAGACGTCAGATGCCTGCAGGAAACCTATTGTTCTCTACTTCTCTTTTACTTTCAGGTAAAACTAATTTCACATGAATTCCAGCCCACAGCAGGGCCCCCCTGGAGTGCTCAACCGCCATACCCTCAATAATATTATTTGGGCTGTACTCTATGCTTTTTTCCTAACATTGAAGTGACTTTTTTATTATTTAATACCTTGTATAAATGGTTGTTTTAACATCAGGTTGCTGTATTGCCAAAGTGTTGAGGATGTTTGGATTTATGAATGTACCTTGTGTCTCATCAAGCTCTTTCTATCGACACATTGGGTCCTATGTCAATCCTGTAGTGATACAACTATGGAAAGAGCAGCAAACCCAACAATGGAATACATTATCAAATATGGGAAATGACTTGGTCCTTGCTGCTGATGGCCGATGTGATTCTCCTGGCCACTGTGCAAAATATGGCTCATTTACATTGATTGAACAGCAAATTAATAGAGTGGTTGATTTTGAACTAGTACAGGTACATATTTTATGGTGTATTTTATTAGTTAAACAGACAATTCTATATCAAATATGAAATTCTCTGTTTCATTACTTCATTCATTTATTCTTTCTGCCACTTTTTGTACAACTTATATACAAAAAGTGGAAGAATAAATGAATGAAGTAATAATTATCATAACATTTCATTACCAAACTAAATACTTCAACACACCCATAATGGAAGGAAGGATATGAGCAAACTTGTGAGACAAAAAAAAAGGAAGTACATGTAAGAAAGAAGTATATCAATTTTGCTAGGAGCAGTACAAGAATGGCCATCTGGAGAAGCTGGGAGATATTATCCTTACTTATAAGTAAAATACAAATTAAAGTAAAATATGTAGAAATAAATATGCACTCATAAACATTATTAACATTTAAAATTATCATCATCATCAACAAATTACATGTATATAAATATTTGTACTTTTAAAATATATTTTTTAAAACATCTTTCTTTGCAGAGTAATGAGGTCAAAAACAGTTCATGGATGGAAAATGAGGGATTGGTGAGAGGAGTAAGAGAAATAACCAATGCTGGACTACAAATTGCAGAGATAATCACTGATAGGCATAAACAAAACAATAAATGGATTCGCAGAAACTTACCAGACACTACTCACTATTATGACATCTGGCATGTTTCCAAAGGCAAGTACAAACTTTTTAATTGTGTAAATTTTGTCCCTGATCTTTCATGTTTTGTACTCAATTATAGGTTTATGTAAGAAAATAGATAAACTGGCAAAGAGAAAGGCTTTTAAAGACATTGGTGAGTGGCGTCAGTCAATTTCAAATCACATGTACTGGTGTGCTGCATCAACTACTGATGGAGATGGGGATATGATGGTAGCAAAATGGAAAATACTACCACTCCACATTACAAACATTCACAAAAATCGGCAGTGTAGACTTTACCCCAAATGTGGACATGGCAGATTACGAGGTGATTCAAGAAATCGTCTGTGGTTAAAACCTGGTATGTGCCTATGGAATCTAAATTGGTAGCATATTATGTAACTGCATGTTTAACACAAGAAAACTGTAGTCCTCTCATAGTGTTCAACAGTGTTACAAACTTTATTTATATCACTCAGGCAGTAAAGAAGCAGTCAAGCTAGAAGAGCTTTTGCTTAAGCCTTCACTTCTTGTGGATGTGTCCAAGCTGTCTCCAAAGTATCAAACATCAACACTAGAGGCCAAACACAGCCTGGATATTCAGTTTGTACCAAAGCATACTGCTTTTTCTTATTGGGGGATGTATGTCAGGTAGGTGTAGAATATACTTGCACTGATATTTTAAAAGATATCTGTACTGAAACTGCATATACGGGCCAAAAATAAGCAGAATGATACAGCAGGTATGTGGACAAACTTTTATTTGTTTCTCAAAATAAAATATGGCATATCTTAAGGGGTTTGTTCTGGTAGCCAGGATAACTCTATTGTTTTGTGTCCCCAGGGAAAAGAAAACAAAAGAGTTATCCTGGCTACCAGGACAACTCGTCTTCAAATGAACAGCTTCAAAAACCCTGTGTACATTTTCTGACTTGTAAATGTAGTGGCCTTGGGTTGCCTGTGGTTCTGTATCAGTTCCAAGGACTCCCTCCTCAAGGGCCAAGGGCCTCCTCCCACTATGAAATGTGGAAATAAATGTGTATAATTATATGCAGCATAAGTAAATTAAATACTAAATTCCATATATCTTTTTTTAGACTGTGCCTTTCTGCATTGCATTATAATGAAAATGCAGATAGGATGCAGGCAGTGACTGTTGATGGAAGGCCTAAGTATGCTATAAGATATCCAAAAGCAAAAAAAGGAAAGCACAATGTGAGAGAAATTAAGACAAAAGCAACTTATGGTAAGACCTATGAAATAACAAAATTTTTGGTCCTTTAATTTTTACCAATGAAACTTCACAATGATGTGGTCATTGAAGGTAATACATGTATTTATTGTGAGCAATCTGTGTTGGTAACTCTGTTTGCTGACCACTTCCTGTTACCTTACTGACCATTTACCCACCACTATTTGGTTGCGTGTTTAAAACATAGATGTAGTACTAGTGGAGTGAATCTCATGAAAGAGCCCTATACAACTTTTTTTATAACAAAGCTATTTCACTTATGCATGTAGGCTATTGCTCTACAATAATAGAGCAAGTGTTTAAGAGGTATGAAAGAAGCCCAAAAGTACTCAAGCAGTACATGGCCAACCTTCAAGTCAACACTCCACCACCCCTGGCTGCATCTGCACAGAAGCCAGACAAACAAGAGGCAGTGGATGAGTTTATTAGCAGATATAATTGTTCAATGCTTGTTAACTAAATGTTAATGGATGATTGTACACATATTGTTTTCATAATCTTTAAGTAGTAATTTATACTGAAAAATAATTATGCACCCAGACTGTAAGCAATACAAATACAACTGATTTTTAAAAATGAATGCCACCATCATAAAGCAGGGGCGTATCCAAGGGGGGGGGGGAGTCCCAGGATGCCCGTGACCCCCCTTTGAAAACAAAAAGATGATAGAAATAAAAGAATCTGACTGGAGAAAGATTGAGAAATTGGAAGTATGACCCCCCTTTGGTGGAAAATGGAAAGTGTGACCCCCCTTTGAAATATTCTAGATACGCCCCTGTAAAGAGCAAGCAGAGATATTGAGAATACATTACATATCATAATAATTTATTGTGTGCAATTCATACAGTAGATTTGCAAATAAAGTTAGAATTCTAGTGAGGGCATTTAGAACATAATCTATGCAAATGAGTTTATAATTCGTTTATAATTCATTCACTAAAATGTCTTAATCTTGACAACTTTTTTGAAAATTACTGTGTGTTTAGCCAACTGATGAGGACTGACTAGCTCCATACATTCTAGTGTTTTCATATTCTCTGATAGGAGAATACTGCACATATTACGATAAAGGCTGATCAGAAAATGTTACAAATATCTGGTTTGTACCCAAATATAAAATGAATTGAGTAGAAGTCGATGAAAGAGATCAATGTAGTGTTAGAGTGTGTTTAGTCTCACTAATGAATAGTTGACGTCAACTAAATTAGGCTAATTATTTACTATTCACCTAAATTTAAAATAATGTGAAACAGATGACTGGTTCTGGGGGTTGGAGGGGGAACTTCAATGTAAATTCTTTCTCGTAAATATTTTCATTTAATGGACTCCCAAGATTTGAACAACCATTGATGGGCAGGTTTTCACTAATTTAGGTGACATCACCTAATTTAGGTGACATCACCTAAATACTTAAGAACTCAATTTTCCTAACTAGTATTCAACAGTGAGACACAATTATTCATTAAAAATGATATGATGAAGTGGCATCAAAATCTGTATTTAATCTAACAAATGTGGGAAAATGTAAATTGCTTAGGGACGGAGAGATCTGCCTTAACTAATCATCAGCATAGTGGAATCCTTCAAAAATAAAATCCTCTTCAAGACCTGGAGGAGGAAAATGTGCTCTTATGCAGCACACAGCGCAAGAGGGTAATGGTACCCTAATATTTTTTCCCAGTACACCCCAGCACCATCTAACCAGTTGTCTATATGCAATGTGGCGTTTCAGTTTATGATCTGGTCCTTCATATGCCTTATCCCCATATTGCTGTCTAAACTGATACCATGCTGCCTGCAACACCCAAACATTAAGGCAAACAGCCTTAAACCCTGGGTGGTCTGTGATGCACCTAGGCTGCTCTATGCCTTCTATTTCAACTGCCTCTTCGTTTTTAGCTTTCACCTGATCTATTTCCTGACAACAACAGCATTCCTCCTCCCTATCCATTAGGGGCCGTTCATTTTTTATCGGGAGGGGGGGGGCTGGTGGTTTTTGAGGGGGGGCCACCTGAAAAAAATGGCCATAAAATGGGGGGCCAAGCAAAAACATTTTGGCTATTTGAGGAGGGGTCACGCAAAAAAATAGTTTATGCAGCACCTTTTTATTATCAAATCAACCAAAACGGAGCCACCACGAAGTACTTTTCTTGCAAAATTTCTGTTGAGCAGCTCGCGCTTCGCGCTCGCAAAAGCCAATTACATTGTTACACTGAGCCATGCTACAATGCCAAACACTACAAGCTAGTGTAGAGTGAGTTACACTGCATTGCATCAAGATCATTTCAAATCTCTTTAGAAAACAGTCTTTACGAACAATAGATTTACCTGAAATTTCTGCAAAGCAGCTCGCGCTTCGCGCTCGCATTTGTAGTTAGTGACTTGCACATTCCACCATAATGGTACGTGTTTCAAATCCTTTTACTAAGGAAGAAGTCTTTGTAAACTTATGTACTTAAATTCAGTTATTAATAGTAGATGTCTTTGCACGTTGAGAAAATCCTTTTGGGAATTAGTCTCTGTTAACATATACAGCTCAAATTTCTGCCGAGCGACTTACGCTCGCATTTGAAATAAGTGACTTAATTGCACATTTCATTTATAGATGATTTAAAATCCTTTTTGAAACTGATAGCCTCTCACCTAGCTGTGAACATATATACTTCAAATTTCTGCCGAGCGTCTCGCGCTTCGCGCTCGCATTTGTAAATAAATGTTAGTAGTATTTCGCACATTGCACCATAAGAACATTTAAAATTCTTTTAGAAAATAGCCTCTGGAAACATCTTTACTTGAAATTTCAGGTTAGCGGCTCGTGCTTCGCACTCACATATATAATTATGTAATATTACTTTCTAATATTGTTCAACAATAATGGGCTTATATTTTCCTTTGCTACACATATGAGGATAACAGCAATGATGACTAATAATTCAATGTTATCCTAGTATGTTTGCGATAATGAAAAGGCAAAAATACATATTCCGATATCTTGATAACATTGCATCATTTTCAGTGGTGGTGGTGGTGGTAGTGTGTGTGTGTGTGTGGGGGGGGGGGGGAGGGGTCATGTAAATGAAACATGAACTAAGAGGGGGGGCCATTTAAAAAATTGTATGACAAAGAGGGGGGGCCGGACACTTTTTGGGGCAAAAATTCCAAAAACCACCAGCCCCCCCCCTCCTGATAAAAAATGAGCGGTCCCTTATTTGACAGTGGTCACATAAACACCTGGAGAGAGAGAAAGCAGAGAGATAGAGACAGACAGACAGAGACAGAGTCAAACTGTAAGTCACTGACATGAGCTTCTAGAGACCATTTGCAACTAGAACTAGACTGATCAGATCATAATATAGTAATAGCCCTTTGTTTTCTTCGTATTATATTTCCTGTTTTAATTCTATCTTCCCCTGCCTCGATTAGATTGCATTGTCTATTTGCAAAAATTGTTTTTTCCGATCCTGCTGTTATTTTTAAGCCACAAGCTGGAATATTCTGACTCTATTGATGAATTATATACGTGTATTTTTAAGGTCTAAGGGACCGCTCATTTTTTATCAGGAGGGGGGGGCTGGTGGTTTTTGGAATTTTTGCCCCAAAAAGTGTCCGGCCCCCCCTCTTTGTCATACAATTTTTTAAATGGCCCCCCCTCTTAGTTCATGTTTCATTTACATGACCCCTCCCCCCCCCCACACACACACACACTACCACCACCACCACCACTGAAAATGATGCAATGTTATCAAGATATCGGAATATGTATTTTTGCCTTTTCATTATCGCAAACATACTAGGATAACATTGAATTATTAGTCATCATTGCTGTTATCCTCATATGTGTAGCAAAGGAAAATATAAGCCCATTATTGTTGAACAATATTAGAAAGTAATATTACATAATTATATATGTGAGTGCGAAGCACGAGCCGCTAACCTGAAATTTCAAGTAAAGATGTTTCCAGAGGCTATTTTCTAAAAGAATTTTAAATGTTCTTATGGTGCAATGTGCGAAATACTACTAACATTTATTTACAAATGCGAGCGCGAAGCGCGAGACGCTCGGCAGAAATTTGAAGTATATATGTTCACAGCTAGGTGAGAGGCTATCAGTTTCAAAAAGGATTTTAAATCATCTATAAATGAAATGTGCAATTAAGTCACTTATTTCAAATGCGAGCGTAAGTCGCTCGGCAGAAATTTGAGCTGTATATGTTAACAGAGACTAATTCCCAAAAGGATTTTCTCAACGTGCAAAGACATCTACTATTAATAACTGAATTTAAGTACATAAGTTTACAAAGACTTCTTCCTTAGTAAAAGGATTTGAAACACGTACCATTATGGTGGAATGTGCAAGTCACTAACTACAAATGCGAGCGCGAAGCGCGAGCTGCTTTGCAGAAATTTCAGGTAAATCTATTGTTCGTAAAGACTGTTTTCTAAAGAGATTTGAAATGATCTTGATGCAATGCAGTGTAACTCACTCTACACTAGCTTGTAGTGTTTGGCATTGTAGCATGGCTCAGTGTAACAATGTAATTGGCTTTTGCGAGCGCGAAGCGCGAGCTGCTCAACAGAAATTTTGCAAGAAAAGTACTTCGTGGTGGCTCCGTTTTGGTTGATTTGATAATAAAAAGGTGCTGCATAAACTATTTTTTTGCGTGACCCCTCCTCAAATAGCCAAAATGTTTTTGCTTGGCCCCCCATTTTATGGCCATTTTTTTCAGGTGGCCCCCCCTCAAAAACCACCAGCCCCCCCCTCCCGATAAAAAATGAACGGCCCCTAAAATAAGGGAAAAAACGACTACTTTTGAGGATGTACTGTTCGATCGGAATGCAAAAGAATTAGCTTTTATAACTTGCCAGTCAGAGTTTTGAAGACGGTTGTCTTGAG